>CAJDSM010103515.1:730-14999 GCA_903981925.1 Ostrea lurida
CGAAACTGCGCCATAGTTATAATTCGTCCCTGTTATGATTATGCATCTGGAATGGCATGTAATGACGATAGGCTTGCTTGTTAAAGTAATTGGAATATTTATCAGAGTTGTTTGAAAAATTGGAACAAGTTTTCTTTTTGTTTCAAGGTCTGATGGACGCTTTAAACTGGGACGTGTAAGATTATGAAAAATTCATGCCTGATTGCTAGGGCCATTATTACTTATTAGGTTTGTTACTTGGGACTGTCTACAGAATTATATCAGGTTGTTTCACTGCGTAGAAGGCGAGTCGAAGCTATGGACATTATATGGACTTGAACAACCAGACATATTTCTGTTAGGACCAGTCAAGTAACAAAACCTAATGTGTGTTTTGTTTTTGTCGAGGACCAAAATATAGACAGCATGTGTTTTGCCTAACTCTTGTTCGTTTCCGATTGGGACTAGTATCTTCATTTTCTCATCTTACAGGTGTCGAACACAACAGTCAAGTTGTAATTACACTCGGTAAAGAAACGGTCGATATCTGAACCCTTGAGATAAAACTTCTCCCCACGAAAAAAAAATTTCACATTAAAAACTTATCATTCTTATTGCTCTGTATAAACATTGCGACATATCAAGCTAGAGAAATATTATGAGACAGCTTCCATTTATCAGGTTTGACACTGATGCTAACGTATAGCATTTTTATTTTATTTTTAAATTTAGACTGCTGGAAACGACATGAGAAGACCGCGGCAGCCGATGTTGACATCACCAAAAGTAAAACTGTAAGTAATCTGTTACCAATACAGCATGAAATCTTTGATATCTCGAACACTGATATCTCGAATACCATAATTATGTCGGCACTAATTTGGAGGTTCCAATCACCTATTTTCTTAGCACATTGTTACTTCTATATCTCGAATTCACGGATATTCTCGAACTTTTTTCTTGGTACCCTCTAGTTCGAGATTACGAAGTTCGACTGTAATTAAAGGACTAGGTGCAAGAGAGCATTTCAGTTATCTCCACGTCATAGGGCCAATTACTAAAATAGGAGATTCAAATCCTCAACTCAAATTTATTTATATTGTAGAATACCTGATCCTGCATTCGCTTTCTGTTGCGAGGTCCGTGTGCCCTTACACTCGATTTTGATACTGTTTTTTTGGGAAATGATTACGTTTATAACATTGTTACTATGCCATTTTATATTTCAACATTCTTTCTGGAATCAAGATTGAATTCTCCATTATCTTGTTATGTTTTGACAGCTCTTAGAAATAGCACCAGTGATATGCTCATGGCCAAAATAAATTGTTTCCTTTGATATGTGAGAATTTTACCCGTATTTTCTAAATATAAAGTTTCCACACAAAAATCGTTAATTCTGCATAAACCGATGTCATTTGCATTGGTCGGGATAAGGCATCAACCAATTTGATATTGTTCACTGCTGTTGCAATTGATGGACCAATTTTTAAATAGAAAACCCAGTAAATTTTTGGTTTGAAGCAGGAAATTCTAACAGGTAAGAAATTGGTAAAACACACATACATTATTATATGAATTTTAACTTAAAACTCATGCTTTGATGATAGTACTAAGTTTAACATATACGATTTCCTTCGGTATATGATAATATTCATAAAACTAAATCACATGAGTGAAAAAAAACTATCGCATGGCTTAAACCCATTCAATTGTTATTGGTGCACTTTTGATAATAAGCGAAACATAATTATTGCAATTCAGGATAACATGCAGTTCATTTTCATCGATGGTTTACTTATAATGTATTCTGACTAGAGGAAGTGAAAGAGGAATCAATATGAATGATCAATTAATTTACCATTAGAACACGTTGAACAATTCAATCAGCATTGGGATAAAATCTTCTGGAGATAGAGATTTTAATGATCGGGGATCGGAATAACAAAAATTTATATTACAGGTAGGGGACGGTAACGCATTACTTGAAGAGAACCGGGCCAGATCAGCGAGATGGAATCTTTAGCGCACCAGACCGTGGGCCCACATGAGTATTCACTACGGGGGAGGATCGGAATTCAGATAAAGCCGTGGAGACAGAAAGCAAACCTCAACTTTATTTTTGTCTGCGATATTTGAAAATGACTTGGCTGATGAAACATGTTGATATTTATGTGTGATAGAATGTTTCAATAAAAGGTGCTAATTATAAATAGTCAGTGCTTTCTGTTACGCATAGTTAGGACGTTTCTTGAGTAGTTGCGGAGAGAAAGGATAAAAAAAAGGTACTAATGACAATGCATCTGTTATTCCGTATTTTCAACCTAGCCAGCACAGGCACCGTTGTGCTTCAAAAGAACAATATATGCAGTGATCTCAACCTAATTATCATTTATACATGTTACATGTACCTTTGTCAAACGTCTCAAAACTTAGCCGGGTATTCCATGTGTCAATAGCACGTTTTACCGTTCATAAAAAAATAAACTAAGAACCTACTTTTCCATTCAGGATGCGTGCTACCTAATAATTAAATCGAACGGCGATTCCACTTTTCAGATTCGATATTTTGCTGAAAATTGATTTAATTACGTATGTGGTACATATGAATCGAAACCATATTTTTATTGATCATTATTGCCGTTTTACAAAATTGATTAAACCCAGGCCATTAATATGTGAGGAACGAGCACTCTTGATATCATTGGACTGAATTAACAATATGATAGAGATGTAAACTCGGATTTCTTCATATTCTGTTTATAATTAAATCCCAAAACCAATAAATGTTTTGGTCTCTTTGGTTCATCCCCCAATTAATTACCGTATAATTAGTATATGTACACGGGTTATAGAGAGGAAAAAAGGTTGTTTTTTCTTCATATTGAATATTTGAACGTGTAATATTTTTGACGTAATTATGACAACTGAAGAGAAGTTGCGGATATCGACAACTTTTCCCGATTTCAGGAAAAACTCGTTATTTTATGACACTGTGTTATGAAATTGTTTTGGGTTCTATTGCACTAGACCGTTCCTCTCGAAACAAATATGTATTGTGTATTCAACCACATTGTTTGAAAATAAATTATATTTCTGGGCTTAGTTACTTTTTTTCTGGGAAGAGAGCCATTAAATTTACGGGTTCGCATTTTATTGTGAGTCGATGAAGAAATGAAGATCACAAACAGCTATAGATGGCCATAAATACCCACCAAAGGGGTAAGGGCAAACACGACCCCTGGACACATCAAAGGTAGAACTGCATTGTAGTGCCTAGGAGAAGACACTTTGACCGGGCCTCACCATGCCTGTTATGAAGTCATGAGCTATTATAGGGAGCCTTGGGTAAGGTGAAAATAGCCTACAGTGACATAAGTTAATGAAAAGGTGAAGATCACGAATAATGCGCTTGTCTCATAAACCTTTTACAGAATACAAAGGAGGAAAGCTGGGACAAACACGGAACCTTGACGATACCCGACGTGGAATCAAGTACCTAGGAAGGATGGTATTACATGTAAAGCAAAGATAACGAAAGTGATCAATCTTCGTAGTCCTAACATGGAATACAAAAAACAAGATATGGGCAACACGGACCCCTGGACACACCAGAGGTGGGATTCAGGGTGCCTAGGCAGGAGTAAGCATCCCCCGCTGACCGGTCACACCCGCCGGTGAGTCCATAGTCTCGATGATTCTATATATGTATTTGTTTTGCATCCGCACTAGAATGTTGCTTCGTCACTTGGCGTGAAACGGTCACTGACTGCTGTTCTAAATTTCTTTGTTTTGCCCTCGGACTAAAATTGTCGCTCTGTGCATTTGGTGGATACAGAAACAGATACAAACGTGATTGCCGTCTTAAAATTTCTTAAGACGGCGAGTTAGCAAACTATAGCGGCAGCATGGCGGACGTTGCGTCTTTTAGTTTATCGAAACTAATTTTGTTCATACTGTGCCGGTCTGTACATTTGGTCCTCGACAAAACAAAAAACACTTATTAGGTTTGTGACTGTCTACAGAAATTATGTCGGGTTGTCAAGTCCACAGAAGGGCGCGGCTTTGCCTCGCCGTTCTATGGAATTTGAACACGCCGATTTATTTTCGTAGACAGTCAGTAACAACCTAATAAGTAATATTAGATGGTAAGTAACAAAATATACAAGGAAGCGTGGTGGCCATTACGTTTCGTTTAGTACTTGAAACAAACTTTTCCCATACCAGGCCATTCTATATTTTGGGTTCCTCGAACAAATCAAACACTTATAAGATTTGTTACTGACGGTCTACGAAATATGTTCCAATTCCATAGAAGGCGAGACTTCAAGTAATACTTTAGATAATATAAAAAATCAATACTATTGCTTAAAACATACGGTTTTGTGCAATATTTATTTGAGAATGATTCATGGTTAGCAGCTATCGTCATTGCAGGATATTATACGTATTACGCTAGTAGAGAAGGTATCCAGATGATGTCATAGGTCATTGGATGCTTGATGTATATCTCATTCAGCTCTTCTGCTTCAGGACCATAACATTCCGGTTTTTTATCTTGTCAAGCACCGTTGTCAAGGTGGTGATTCCGCTTTTATTACTTCTTTATGTTGGCCGAAACAACGGACACAAGGCCTATTGTCAGATGTTTTGGTGTGATCGGGCGCTAAGACAGAATGAGACCTGTGACCTTGCTGGAAATGTTCTAACTAGTCTACTGCGTATGATTTTCGTTACACGGCAGGCTTGTTATATTATGGGAAATTCGTGAATAAAGTAAATTTATACTAATTGAGCTGTAGTTTTAATGCCGAGTTTCAAACTGTATGTGGTTTTGATTTTGCTGGGTTGGATGTAAATTACAAAATCTGGCAATATGACGATCAGTTGTCGCGATGGTGATTATTTGTATTTAAGAAGATACATCATGACAGATGAACCATTCATGTTGTTATCATGATAGTGTATTTGAAACAGTGCTTTAAAAGCGAGGCAACTACTAACAAAAAAGTTGAAGTTGAGGTTATAACGATCTGTTTAAAGTCACATTTTCGCAAATTCTACAGGTCGCTGATAATGACCTATGTTTCAATTCACAATTATCACTAAGTCATATGTTGACTGATGGTTTCATACCTTTGTTAGACTGTCATTTCTACTAGATGTTGACTACGGGATAAACCCGTTTATTTATTTCGGACTACGGGCTTACCGGCGGGTTGTGACCGGGTCAGCAGAGGTCTTATTCCTCCATGGCACCTGCTTCCGGCCTTCGCTTTTTGTCGAAGGTCCGTGTTTTGCCCAACCACGTCATTTTGTATGTGGTTTTTTTTGACTATGATTACGTGGTTAATACTTTGTTACTGCGTTCATTTTATATGCTAAACACACGCTTGGAAATGTATTTTTTGAATGTTTTAAATATATATTGTACTTGCATAACGTGAAGAAAAATATTTTCTACACGCAGGGCTGGAGGACATTTCCAGAAAAATGTTCGTTTATTACCGGAAAGGGAATTTGGTGTTCATTGAAGCCAAAAAGTTATGATTGAATTAGTAAAACTGGTTCGTTAAAGACGAGAGTTAATTTGAAATTCATAATTCTTCATTCATAAGCTCAAAGTATGTGTGAAGAATGCTGTATTGATATTGAACGGACAAGTCTCAAGAGCATTGTCTCCTTTTGAAAATCGATTTTTTTTCATGGGGAATATTAGCAATTGGCCTTCATGAATAATGATCCATGGAAACCTGTAGTAATTGGATGGTTTTATGCATTACCAATATGGACACTGATCATCTGAGCAAATTGCTGTCTGACGTGTTTCGATAGCATTGTTAAGGCCCCTTTTTCACACACTGATTTAACTAACGGATGTCCCGTTTACCTGAATCAAGACTTTGGGCTCACGCGCGGTGCATGACCGGGTCAAGGATGCTTACTCCTCCAGGCACCCTGATCCCACCTCCCTGGGTGGTCCTGGGGTCCGTGGATTGCCAACTCTTGTTTGTATCTATTTAGGACTTACAGAGATTATCACTGTTTCGTATCTTTGCCTTACATTCTAAATATCTAGAAGGTTGAAAGTGTCTTTCCAAACATGTCCACTCTTGATTTAGGCCTACACATTTAGCATAACTTCATCAGTACTAGTACATATTTTTGTACAAGGTTAGTGTAAAATGCAATGGTAGGTTGGATGCGGCCGAAGCCGAGTTGAGTCAGTATTCCACCATCACTTCCTACTAACAGCTTTCTAACCGATACTAGCATCTGTGGACTCAACGGTTCTTTGGTGTCGTCTCAAACGGTGGGTAGGACAACAAAGAATAGTTATGATTTATATGGAATGAACTCTTTATACGTGGGTAACAAAGGGTTGTTTGTTGATTGTTAACAGAACTTTCTCAATTTAGCATTATTGAAGGGTGCACTCAGGTCGGTGAGTTTCATAAATGTAACGAATAGACCTAATTTTTGGTTAATTTTGTGATGGTTGAAAGGAGCCTAATTTGATTGAAGACCTACAATTTTGTTTTGTATTGAATGAATACAAATACCAAGACCAAGACTATGACATTAATGGCTTATTTATAGATGTGTATGGAAAAATGTTCAGACAGGTTCATGAACGGTATATGTACGTTTTGAAACAGATGCAGTTGGTATATTGTAGTTTTTATGATATGAACATCTTTTTCGCTACTCCAGCAATGAACAGTGTCTTTCACGGGATCATAATAATTCTAGTTGATACTTATGCCATTACATTTTGCAATTAAAGTAGATCTTAATTAGTTTGCTGTTTTTGATAAAGAAATGAACTAAATTTCCCACAGAATCCTCTGTGTGCCCTACGCATTTGTCGAGTTTCTTATACTGTCTTAAGTGATCAAAATTGCAGATCGATCCTTAGCAGCTCAAGGTGCTGATGAAAGTGAAACAGCTTCTGGGTAACGAGTTCGTCCCAGGAGTGAATACATTTACATGTATCAAGTGTATGATATTTATCATGGAATATTTACATAAAATGATACTGTAAATCGAGAACGTTATTTTAGCGCAACGATGCCACCTGGTCAATTATTCAATGTCAATGAAAACCTTTATAACGCACTTAATTTAGCGAAATTTTACGTGTGCGCTAAAGGCGCTAAAATAGATAGTGCGCTAAATATCATAGTTTTATTGTACGACTGATCTATTGCACTCCGTATGCGTAGATGTCGACAGAGTACTGGAGAATGATATCTGGTATTTTGCATTATTAGTTTTCATTTTAAAAACTATACTAGATGGATGCCACGGTCGCAAACATGTACCAGACTTAGTCATCTTCCAAAATCTAATCCACTTGTACATCAGTATTTTCCAGCTCTTTGAGGCGGTTTCTAATTTTTGAAATCTCTGAACTCAGAGAAATCAAATTGAATTCCTCTTTCTTGAAAAATTCTACTCTTTGTCTCATTGACGCGACAGTACTTCTCAGGCTATCTATCTCCTCCTTTAAATCTCCTTCGAGAAAGTTATGTACTATATTTTTTAATCCTTCGGCATATCCTTTAGATAAAGATTGTTTTATTTTGTCAGTTGTGTACGTCTTAATTCTGGCCCTATAAGCAAGTTGAATTGTGGTGTCAATGTTATCCAGAACATCAAGTGCGACCAATCCTGAAAACAATATATCACTACAAAATCCGGTTACAGCCACTGCTATTGCAGCATAGCGACCAACTGGTACATCTGTCATCAGGGTGCTTCTGGCTATAGATGGGGCACTGGGAGCAAAGAAGGCAACACGAGCGGTGGCAAGTTTCCTCTCGTTATCAAAGGGGGAAGTGAATCTCTTCATCTTGTCTTTAATCCTATGCAGCGCTTTTTGAATATTGATAAATTGTTCTACAATCTTTTCCATGACTTCTCTTTTAAACATTTCTTGAATGTTTGTTTGTGGCCAAAGAAACGTTTCTCTCTTGATTCGCGAGTCCATTTCGTTTCCGATCATTATTCTTGCATATTTCTCAATGCCTTGCAGAATTCGCCTTTTGAAGTCTTTGCTATAAATATATTCATGAAGAACTCTTGCTGAAGATTTTCAAATGCCTATAATTAAGACAGCAGCGATTAAAGGATGTGTATGATTCAAAAGATCACAAGGTAATGATAATCAGATGCTATATCCACTCTCCAACAAGCTACTTTAACATGTAGGTTACAATTTGATGATCAGAAATAACAGGTGTTCAGAAAAAGCAGAAATGGCGGACAAAGATCAATTTAATAATCCTATTAAGAGTACACAATTACGAGTAGGGTAAATATGGACCCCTGGGATAAAGGGAATGCACATTGCGATTATCTTCGATAATTAAGAGCATTTTATTGCACATTATGGTCTTGTTTATATAGATTATTGTTACATCATATTCTGAAATTTTGTAGACAATGACATGTGGCAGAAATATGATATGTTATCAGAATTTCCTGTGAAATACTTGAATTTAATTTGTCATGAAATGTAACAATGTAATGTTTTCCGTTTGAAAATAATTTAATTTTGCTTAACTTACCCATTTAACACTTAGTTTCATTGGTTCATTTAAATTTTAGCAACATTCATCAATACTGTATACTAGTAATTTGAATTGCTCTTTATGGCGTCCTAAAATGACGCCACGATACATTTGATGGTACTGTTTTTACTTTGTTGCTACGGCAAACTTCGTCAGCCTCATGGAAAATCCTTATTATCTCCCAAAGTATTAATCGCACAACGTAAAATTCAATTTCCTAAATTAGATTAAGCCTTTTTCATACACAGATTTGACTACGGATTACTCCGTTTACCTGATCAAGACAATGGGCTCAGGGCGGGTGTGATCGGTCAACAGGGGATGCTTACTCCTCCAAGGCACCTGGTCCCACCTCTGGTATTTCCAGGGGTCCGTGTTTGCCCAACTCTTCTTTTTTGTATTACATTAGGGATTACGAGATTGATCACTGTTCGTTATATTTGTCTTTGCATGAAGCTAACATTGACCTAGGTTATACGATATAATCAAACTTGGTACAGTTTACGCTTCAAATAACCCGCTTTGATTACAAAGTATAAACTGCGGCTTCATTTCTTAAATAGAAAGCATGCACCCCTTGAACATTAATTGACAAAGAGTGATATTTTGAAATGTGCAAACCGTTCACCATAGAATGTTAGAACACGTCGTCTAAACGTTTGTAATAATCACGATTACTTGCATTGATAGATGATACATCACATAGCAGTGATTTGTCTAAAGTGAACAAAGGTTAACTACTAAACATTTTGTTTATATAACATTCAGTATGATACATGCCAGTGATATATTGCATGTACTTGGGGATAACATTTAAAAATTTCACTCCTCGAAAAACCATTTTTCAACCTCTGCTACAGTTCGGTTGACAACTGCTTTCCCAGAGTGGAAAATTTCAATGTTTCCCTATTTATATTAATGCATCACCCACGGCTGTAGTTTTGCAAAGGATTTTAAGATTTTTAAAATTGTTATATTCTGGTTGTTAATCATGTAATTTTGTGTATGCGTTGGAATACAAGCGTCTATTCCGCTGGTAGATAGTTACTGCAAGGTTATTTCTCATGGGCCTAATACGAATGAAGTATGAATTGGGTATACATAATATATTAGGCGACGAAATCATTTTCCGAGTTAATTATCATCATTTTTTTGTAATGTGATGTACGAAAATCATGAGCAAATAAATGTTGCAGGGTTATAAATGATATCGTTTAAAATCACCATTTTATAAATTCTACGGTCGCTATAATGCCCTTGTTTGTGATTACAAATTATCAGTACGTCACATGTTGATTGGTTTGTTTCATTAAGAAATAAAGGTAATTTTGACCTATGTCATAATCTAACTTGGTGCAATTTACGCTTTATTATCCGCGAAGTAACAGAGAAGAAACTATACCGTCAAATGCATTGTGACGCCATTCTATGTCGTCAAAAAGAGCAAGTTATGGGATCAAAGTATTAAATGTGGTAGCAAAATATAAGATTATATGGAGATCTTTGATCCGATCACTGCAATTGATGTTTATGTGAGGATCAGGTTCCTTAGAAGGAGTAAACATGTTTGTTGTGCACTTTTATCTTGAAGATGTGAACAAATCTAAGCCAAATTTAACTTAGAACCATTAAAACAATGAATATGGTTTAAAACGTACACATGACTTCTATTTCCAGCAAACTTTAATGAATTGCACACATGCAATTGTGGCAATTTCAGCATGCCATTGAAATGTTAATTAAGGAGTGATGCAAATTTTGATCCAGGTTATACGGTATAGTCTAAATTGGTGCAGTTTACGCTTTAAAACCCGCAACTCTTTGGATCATGTTACCGTAGTAATGGTACATTTATTATATACCCCCTTACCCATCTTATTAAATCCACGTTTATAAGATAAATGTGTTCCAAATATATCAAAAACACAAACATGACGTGAAATTATTTGTTGTGTATACGCGGTTTTGTTTATGACGCAGTCGACGTTCTCCACAAAAACGTTGCGTTGTTGCATTGTGACGTCGTCAGTATAAGAGAATACCGATATGGAATCGGAAAACGACAGTGTGGTGATCCGGAAAGTCGGATCACACCCTGGGAATTTTACAGTATCAATATTGGGATCATTGATGGGTATATAATGATTACTTATGAACTTTTATTTTAATTTGTTCACATTTATTTTACTGGCATGCGGTGATATCGAAGTAAACCTCTGACCGTCCACTAAAAATATAACTGATATTTTACATCTTCATATCCGTAGTATTAGAACAAAAATTGGTTATTTAAATTCCTTTGTGCATGATTTCGATGTATTATGTATTACAGAAACTCATGGAGATCCTACTGTAGGCAACGGAAACCTTCTTTGGACGGTGTTAGTAATATATTGCGAAAAGATAGAACTTTTTTCGGAGATGATGTCATGATTTATTTGTCTAATCAAATATGTGCTGTTAGACGTCAATATATTGATCCTGTTGATGTTAAATGTATTTTGATTGAAATAGATAAAAACTTTTAAATATTTTCTATGTTGCATATATTGTACATCAAATTCTGATAGCTTTTGGACTAAATTTATTTGGAGTATTAATGAAATAGGCGAAAACTCTGAAAAAAAAATCATACTACTTGGCGATTTAAAGGTCATATCTGCCCCACAAAGACACATTTTTGACATTGTTATAGGGTAATGCCAGATTATCTTTGCCAACAAACTGTATTTCCTTTGCTGCTGTTCATGAACTTATATATGAAAGTTAAATATTTGATTTGAATCCTACAATTTAGTTTGGTATACTAGCTTTAGGACACAGCTGAAAGAACAATACATGTAATCAATTCTAAATACGTACAGTGTAGATTCATGGAATGTCTCCTTTTATACTCCCTTAAAAAATAGAACTGAAATAGAATTGATAGATTATTTATTGTTTTACGTCCCATCCAAGAATATGTCACTCATATGGAAATGTCACCATTACCAGTGAAGGGCTGCAAAATTTAGGCCTATGCTCGGCACTCAGGACCTTTGAGCAGGGAGGGATATTTATCATGCTACACCTGCTGTGACACTGAGTCTCGGTTTAACCGGTCTCATCCGAAAAAAAAGGCTCATACGACACGCAAGGATATGCTGATCCGCACAGGTGTGATAAATTTTTCCCCACAAATATGAAATGAAACAAACCCCCAATACTCACACACAGTTGGTTAGTATGTATATTACCTTCTGTCGTGTATGTTCCGTGTCCTCTAACTCCTTTGTGAGATTATCAAAGGTTTTGGCATATTCAATTGCATATCGTGTTGCAGCGTGTTCTTTGTAAGTAAAAACTACATCACAATCTTCAAGAAATGGCATGATAAATCTGAAATGTGCATTGTCTAGTTTGCAATGTCAGATGGGAGGACGTGTATGAAAAGATTTTGACAAGGGTTGAAATTATTGTTTTCCAACATTGAAACCAATGTATTGGATGTAGAATGTAAAGACAAAGATAACGAACAGTGACCAAACTCGTAAATCCCCAATAACAATAGAATTGTTTTTGTACTCTATTTGGGACTTACGAGATTGATCACTGTTCGTTATCTTTGCCTTTACATTGTAAAATATTCCCTTTTCGTTTATAAAAATATGTGAATTTACTCTAGATCTAACATTCACCTTTCTGTTTTGAATACTTTCAATATTCCAGAAGAGTATCAGGATTCAATTTCGAATTACGCATACCTTTATTGATTCCGAATTGCGATTCAGAAATCCTTCAAACAACTAGGATACGATCGCTGTTCCAGATAAGTGCTCTACAAGCGCTCATATCCTTACTACTAACAAAAACTATAAACAGCTGTGTAAAGGAAGTCACTTCAGAGATACTGTCCACTACATTATTCCAGAAGAAGTGGTGTCAATCAGATGTGGATTCTCAAAACTCTAAAAGAGGCTTATATTCGTAAAAGCTTCTGTGAAGTCACGAGATTTTTCTCTACTTGACAATCTGCCATTCAAATATCCAAGTAACAACTATGATGACATGTATTCCACCCTTAATCATACAAACAATCTGACCCACGAAATGAAGTTATAACACCTAGCAATTTTTAGATCATGACTAATTAGCTTCCTAGTTTTAGCACATAAACCAACTGGCAACGAACAATACCAACTCTGTCAATTGAGGAAACCAAACTCCATTATTCTGTCAGGAAAACCCACTCTGATTGCCCACACAAGGACTCTGATAGGTAAATCATTAAGAGCATGCTTGCGGTTTCTATATTTAGAGTAGATTATTATATGAGTCTTTGTGGGATAGCCATGTCGTGTCCAACCAATTTGTTGGTCTCTATTACGATTGTTCGAGAAGAAAACTGTGTACGGGAATAAAAACACAAATAAGACTTGCGCGTGTCCTTCAAAGCCTTACTTATAGGTATATAGACGATGTCTTATCAATCAACAAGATTCATAATTCACAATTTATGTCCATTTGATATGATCCTGGACGAACTTGAAATAAATGGAGAACACAGAATCTGACAATGTGCTCCATATTGATATTTTACGTTAATATTGACTCTAGATGGCAGACTGACAAACTACATTATATGATTAAGGTTGATGACTTTTGATTTTGCAATTGTCACTTCCTTTTTTATGTAGTATGAACCTTTCTATCACGCTGCATTATGGTGTGATGATCTAAACTCAAGTTGATTCAACGCAAGGGCTGTCATGCGTATGATGATTTTTAAACGAGGGCAACTACTGAAACCAAAAAGTTGATGTTGTGCAAGGTTATAACGACATCTCGTTTAAAGTCGAGTCATTTCGGCAAATTCTACGGTCGCCTATACATGACCTTGTTTGCATTTACAATATTTAACTAAAGCCTTCAGTATGTGTGACATGCTATTTGTATTCTACCCTTGTCTAGACTGGCTCATTCATATCATAGATATCTCTGAACAGGTTAAACCCCGATATTATCATTCTGTTTCGACTAACGGCGAATCACGGCGGAGTGGTTGAGCGGGCGTGGCCGGTGTAAATGTTTCCAGCAGGCATGAGATGCCTTCTACGCTCCATGCAAACCTGACTCCTGCCCTTCGCTTCGCTTTGTTGTCTAAGGAGTGGAACCTCCTGTGGTCATGCCCTACACTACGTTAGTAGATATGTCTCTAGTCTTTTTATGGACTACATTAGGGAATTTTTTCGCAGATTGAAGGCTGTCGTTGATAAACTCTTCGTTGTACTATGTACCGCCATTTTTAAATTTCAATCCATATCAACCATGACAATCAGGCATTTCTTGAAAAGATAACAGTAAAAATGAAATGTTGCGGCCCATTGAAAAATAGGCGGCATGGATTGTTGTGAGATTGTCGGGTCTGATAGTTTTGTTGGTACTAAGTCCAACATAGTACCTATCAAGTCACTAATACGTCTATACAGAGATACTTTTTAAGTTATTAAACGCTCCTCTATACTGAGGTAGTTTCCCGCGATCTTGTGTGTAGAATTTTCATTCCCCTGCCCTTGTGTCATCTCCCAGCGCAGACAGAAAGGTAGGATAAAACTCTAGTATTAGACGCTGAAAATAGCAGACCGACAGCAGTGCCGGTACCGATTATCCGTCTCTGACACGCAACAAAGAGTGGTTATGCAAAAGAAAATCGTGAGCTATCGGACACTTACCAG
>CAJDSM010103582.1:887-18505 GCA_903981925.1 Ostrea lurida
AAATTAGGCAACCGTACACTATACAATGTTGGTCTTGCTTCAGATTTTTAGAATTATCAAGTTGGAGTTCTGCATTGCAAATTTGTGATTTCTGATTTACAGGGNGACTCTATTTCATAATTAAAAAATGCAGTTTTAGTAGAAAGTAAGTTGAAAAAAAATTAAAACCCCTGCACTGCTGGAATCAAACTTGCAACCTACAGTTCAGTTATCAACATGCTAACCAACTGAGCTACTCAGCTAGATATTTAAGTTTCAAATGAATTGACAAATAACCATGATATTGATATTTTCATCCATGTTTTAAAAGAAAGTCAGCCATTATGACAATGTAGAGAACTACCTTAAGCATTGATTATATATTAAAACGGGAAAATAGAATTAAAAAATTTTCAATTCAAATCGTGTTCATGCCCTAAAAAGCTATTACAACATATGCTATATATAACACTACCACAATTGTAATATATATGCACCATCTTTTTTCTCCAGAATTTATGGGTAGCTTAGAAGGCACATTTGACACAAAATTACATGAAGCTGTCCGCTATGGTGACATAGACGAGGTAAAGGTAGCGCTTCAGCAGGGATACGATCCAAATCTTATTGGATTGTACCAGTGGAGTGCACTTCATGAAGCAGCAAATAATGGGGAGTTAGACATACTGAAATTACTGATAGCCAAGAAAGGTAAAGTTACTACTCACTCTAAAATTTCATCATTCTGAAAGGACAAAAGTGTCGATTTTGATACATTTTACTTCAAAAGTCAAATTTAAATGCTTCATTTCATTGCATATTACTGACAATTAGAAAAACCAATGAATGATACAATTATTGTATATACTTTAATAGTGGTTATTTACGCGTGGGGGAAATTTACACTAATTAAGCGGTCACGTATTGAGCGCGTAAATTTCTCCCATGCATATACATATAAATATCTTATATGATATATATTATATTCAATTACTACATATTTTTTCCCCACACGTAATGTTGGAGATGGAAAAATGCATACTTAACCCCCAGCATAAATAACCACTTTTATAGTACTAGTCTTATTGATTGTACCGGTAGTCTAATACAAATTTTAAATACTACATGTGTATAGTACATCAAGTACATTTCATTATTTGCATGATAAAGCAGTGTGTTATTTACGGTGTTGATCTAATATCAGGTGATCCAAATAAGAAGGACTTGTTGGTAGGAAACACAG
This sequence comes from Ostrea lurida, assembly GCA_903981925.1. Taxonomy (NCBI): domain Eukaryota; kingdom Metazoa; phylum Mollusca; class Bivalvia; order Ostreida; family Ostreidae; genus Ostrea; species Ostrea lurida. The sequence goes on from CAJDSM010103582.1 coordinate 2,110, forward strand.
CAGTTCATTATGCAGCACAAGAAAACTATGCAGAATGCCTGAAACTTCTCATTGATGCTGGGGGTCATTATGACACGAAGAACAATGACGGCAAATCATGTCTGGACCTGGCAACTGGAGAGTGCTTCAGTATGCTGGAATCACTTAGTGAGTGAAGAATCTTTCCAACAAAGTAAATTTGACAACTAAATAAACTGGAAAACTTTGAGAATGTGATCTACCTTTAATGATATTTTATTGATCAAAATAGAGAGAAAGACAGAATTATTTTATATAGTCATTATCTACATGTATATACTACAAATGTAGCGATTTACATTTCTTCCAACATTTTAATCAACAGATAGGGACAGAACTAATGAAGACGAGGGTTTGTAAATCATTAGCTCTGTGTAGAAGAAACTATATACTAGTCTAACAATATTCAGTCTATTAGAAGAAACAGAATTGTAGTCATATGCTCATACACAAAGGACATACACTTATACTTATTTTTAACATTTCTTCTCACATGGATGTGGTATAACTGTAAAAGTGTTTAGTACAGTGCTTCTACAGAACAGTGGTTTTCCTAAGATGATTTTGAGTCTAGTTAGCATGAAATGTATAAAATGAAAAAAAAAAGTTTGAAAATTTATGTACATGTAGGTACTGACTTAATAGGAAGCAATGACTTATAGCAGAAAATAAGATCAGAGCAGTACACCATACATATTTAAAGGCAAATTCATAAACTCTTTCAAGAGCTATACAAATGCTGTACATAGTAATCCTGTATCATTTCTTCCTTCTGTTTGTCTGCTTTGCCTCCATGTGATCTTTTGTCTTCTGTGAGGACATATTCGACATTCCTTGATAATGTATGATTGATATCAGGTACAATTCACTTTTATCCTATCTTGTCTCTACAAAAAACTTGGGGTATATCACCAGGTTAGTTTAAAGTAAGCATATTTTGATTGTTTCTGATTTTGGCAGGACAGTTAAAATATAAAGTCAGCTATATGTAATCACAAAAAGGTGTATACATGTATATACGTACATTATCAAGTTATTATAGCCAAGAAAAGAAGAAATATATGTGGATCAATCAGCCCCAGGTATTGGGATTCTTGCATTTCTAGATAGATGATCTTTATTAGTACAAAATATAAATCTGTTTTAAAACTCATACATTCAAGAACTATTTATATTGAGAAAATGAAAATACTGTAAAACAAGAATATTTGGTGCAAACATATTTTAACATAATTAGCAATGAAAATCTTTTGGCGCAAACTTATCTTAGCACAACGATACCACCTGGTGAATAATTCAATGTCAATGGAAACCTTTTAGCATACAACTTAATTTAGGTCAATCGTAAGTCTGCGCTAAAGACGCTAAAATTATAGTGTTCTAAATATTCTTGTTTTTCAGTATAAATCTAAAAAAAAAATATCAGAAATGTCACAAATGACCTTAATTACATCCAACAAGGAGGTTATAATAATGTTTAAGTCATGTTTAGTTGAGCTTAGCTGTAGACAAAATTGCAAAGACACTGTAGCTTCTGTTTTATTAAATTTTCTCAAATGATTCAATGACTGGAAAGAGCATCAGTTGATTTTAAAAAGTTTGAGAGTGATCTGTTGTTGAGAACAATTTCAGTCAAAGAGAGATTTGGAAGCCTTTGTGGTGGTTTACAGTCTCTGAGTGATCTTGTTTCTATNAAGAACAGTTTCAGTCAAAGAGAGATTTGGGAGCCTTTGTGGCAGTTTACAGTCTCTGAGTGATCTTGTTTCTATTTCTAATTTTGTCAGTTCTACATGATTTGGCACATTGTTGATACTCTGTGATATTCTCAGGAAAGAGAAAATTTGCTTTTAGATATGAAGTACAAACTTTTGGTTTTTACCTCTTCTATCTTAAACAGAAGTCAAGGACCTTATGGTTATGTCAGCACAGGAAGTCAAGAAACAACTCCAAGAAGAGGTCAAAGACAAATCATGTGACCAGTCACATGATTCTTCTAATGCACTGCCACAAGAAACTGAGCTTGGACAAGCAGAAGACATCAAGCCACCAGGTAGTTTTATAAACATTTGTGTGTGTGTTGACTGAGATGTGAATGGTTCTTCCTTGTCAAGGAGTACAGTCCCTTGCTTTGCAATATATGTACTACTACAGAGAACCAATACATATAAATTTGCTGCCAAAATATGATCAAATTGACATAAAACCACACACTTTTTAAAAAGAGCTTGCTCAAACTTGTTAAATCATGGTAAAAATCTTTGAAAATAATTTTTATACGCCCATCTTTAGAAGGGGCGTATTATGTTGTGGTGTTGTCTGTCTGTCAGTGTCTGTCCGATATAGTTAGTCCAGGTCATAATTTCTGACCCTCTCTGTAGATTTGAACAATATTTCACAGAACTGTTGCCCTGGTTCCAAGAAAGTGTCATGACCTTGAGTCAAGTTCNTCAAGTTCATTGGTCAAAGGTCAACACCATTGTGCGCATAATAGTTTTAACATTGTCTGGGCCATCACTTTTCACAGAGAACATGGATTGAAATAATATTTCACAGAATTGTCGCCCGGCACCAAAGAAAGTGTCATGACCTTGAGCCAAAGTCAAAGGTCAAGGGCACAATGCATATAGTAGTTTTAACATTGCCCAGGCCATAACTTTTCACTGAGTGCATGGGTTTGAATAATATTTCACAGAATTATTGGTCTGGACCAAAGAGTGTGTCATGGCCTTTAGACAAGGTCATTGGTGAAATGTCAAGGTCACAATGCACATAGTGGTTTTAACATTGTCTGGGCCATAACATTTTACTGAGTGCATAGGTTTGAATAATATTACCTTCTCTATATCTACATTCTGTCCTCTCTGAAACGTATAATGCTACTTGGCGTTGCTCTTGTTTACAAGAGTAGTATAAATTAGCAAAACTACAGTGTGTGTACATTTTAGTATGAAATGTTTTATGATTATTTTACAGCCATGGGTTATCTGCACTTGACGTTTGAATACCACTCCCACAAAGAAAGTTTGAAAATAAAAGTTTGGCAAGTCGGTGACCTTTTGCTTCCACCTCGTAAGTACAATACTTATCGGCCTATTGTTGAAGATCTGCAGATTGTTGTAAAAATTTTACTGTTTGTTTAATTCTGTTGATGGAAATGTTCCGTTGTTTTTTGTTTTTTGCAGCTCAGACCTCAAACATCAATTCCATATACATAAAAAGTTTCCTTATGCCTGATAGAAAAAAAGATTCCAAAAGAAAAACAGAAGAAATAAAAGTTGATCGTTCTGAAGCCCATATCAAATCCACAAGTTCTGCAACGAACAAAGGAGGTATCCAGCATGTTTTTTCGCCTTCCACTTTCAAATTTTCTAAGAAGCTGGAGTACGAAGGCATCTCTGCTGCCATAGTCAAAGAAAAGAGCGTACAGGTAGAGGTGTGTATAACTCAAAAATACAGCAAAAGATCTTTCCTCATTGGGATGTTTCACATGCCACTAAAGGAGGCAGTAAAAAAGATTGTCAGAGAGAAGTATCCTTTGATTCCTTGTGTTAACCACACCATTCCTACTAACATGAGAGTGTACTGTGCTTCTGAACTCCAGATAACAAATTCTGCCAAAATTTTCTACAGCAATCCAGACTTTAGGAATCTTTCTGAGAGTGACTTCTCTGAGTTTTCTGACAGAGCAGCGAGTGACCCTGACCTCAAAGGTGTTACCATAGCGAAAGATTCCACCACTCCCCGTAACGTTGTTTTGAATATTGGTGAAGACCATGATGAAGTTTTAGACATGGTGGTTGAACATCACGATCAGGAAAACACGTCTGCGAGAGTTATGATTCCTGGTGAATTAGTTGAAGAAGAACTCGATGAATCTGGTTACAGTAGCATTTCTAATGTGATAGAAATAACTGACAATACTGATGACATGGGGGAACTCAACAGAAAATCTCCCTTTTCATCCGTTGTGAAATCTGTTAAAATGAAAACAAAGGTTCAGAAGTTAAAAGAGTTCTCTGACTCTAGGACAGATTCAGATTCTACCAGTGTTTCTATGGGAGTAGAGGATTGGAAATATAATGAGGTCAAACAAAAATCTGGGTCAAGGCCAGAAACCCCAACATGGGATTATTATGACTTATCAATGCAAACTGTTGAAATTCCTCTGGATGAGAATGAGGGTCCAAAACAAGGATTCGCCCCAGTATGTCTTCCAATGGAAACTACACTTGGATTAATGCAGTCCAAGATTAAAGATATAAACAAACCTAAGGCCATCAAAGCGGACAGTAAATCGAAAAAGGATCTGAAAGATATTCCTGTAATTGTTGTGACAGACTCTGACAGTGGTGTGTCAAGGTCACTGGACAAAAGTGTCAAAGTGAGGCTGCCAAGAGAGCAGGTAACTTCTACCAAACAAAGAGTAAGCCACAAAAAGAAAAAATCCAGCAAAGGGGGTGTGTCTATCAATTTGGAATCTTTTGACAGACCTGCTAAGACCAAAGATGGAAAGTTCCAAGTGACTGCTGACATCCATGTTCCTAGTGCCAAGACTTCCGGTCACGAAACAGCCATTGATATTGGTGACAATGACTCTGTGATAATTGAATTAGAAAACTTAGAATCTGAGTTAAAGAATGTAGAATTGTCAGAGAGGTCTCATGATTCTAGCACAAGTCATGTTGTTGTGATGCCAAGCGATGATTTGTCCTCCAATCTAACAGCCATGAGGCCCATACCTCAGCAAGTCTTTATTGAGGATAGTTTGTACGAGAGTGGAGATGACTCCAGTGAAATGTCAGAATTCACATTACCATTTGTTCCATTTACAAGTAAAAATGATCACATGATCAGTGAAGTTTAATACAACAAATATTTATTTTTCATTTATGTTTAAAGGTACAATTTTTTAATATCAAGATTAGGAATAATTATGATGAACTAAATAACAAGAAAAAGGATTTCTGAAAGATGGCCTGGAATTTTTATATGGAGTGCCATTCTGCTATCAGATGCATTTCTAGTTTTACAAGCTAGCTGACTTCACAACTTATAAAATTGTATTGGACAGGGAGTAGTAGAATTCCATTGCTTTAATTTGAAAAAAAAATAAATCCTGATTTCAAGGGTCACCCAAGGTGATCAGGTGAGCAGTGTGACCCATGGGCCTCTTGTTCAGTCATCTTTCAGAAACTTTGATAATCTGTAGTTTTAACTATATATTGAAATGTTATTTTCTCTCTGTATTCTTATAATTTTGCATACAAAATAACATATAACATACTCATGGTTGCATTATGATATAAGAAACAACGAGAGCATATTGAAATACATATATTCATATGCATGTACATGTTGACTTAAAAATATTTTTTTTTTTAATGTTGGATGTATGTTTAGCTAATATAAAGTAATATTTAGGCAAACATCAGTTATCAAAAATGAATAGAAACAAACTAAAATGGCATGGTAAATAGATATACTGTAACAATTGATCATAGAACTTTGTTTCAACGCTATTTTGTTACACACAGACTGTTTTTGTGCACTTGTTTAAACACAGTCCCAACGAATGCAATTTTTATGTTGTATTGTTACGTTATCCGTCCATGATAAGAGTTGTGATAGATTAGATATATCTTTCTATTTTTACTCGTGTCTGAACTAATGTACTTATACCTAGTTATGTTTATTTATTTTTCAGTGTATACTTTTGAGGAGTTCAATTTGCTATTGCTAGTTGTTATTTCTAAGATTTAATACACCCCTGCAACAAAGTTGGGGGTGTGGGTGGTGGTTTATACTGGAATCAGGTTGTCTGTCCATCTGTAGACGCAATGCTCTCCGGGCTCTAAAGTGTTCTCCTTTCCACCTAGAGTCACCATATCATACATATGGACTACCCATGGGATGAAGATATTGCCTAATTTGGGGTCCAAAGGTCAAGCGCAATGGACATCAAAGTAGCAATATGGTTTCCGTTTAAAATTCTTGAACGGTTTAAAACAACACCCTTTGAGAGACTTGGTTAAGCGGGAGGTATTCTCACAGTACCTCTTGTTTCAATTTTCTTTTTTCTTGAAGTTGACACAAGACGTAGTGTGAGAGCTAAGTGCTAGTCATCCTCACAACACCTAGGGTCTTGAGTGGATCCACTCATGGCTGTGAGTGGACTCGGAACTCCTGACCGTGTGAGGGTGATATTATATTTGAATTTTTGCCAAGTTTATGGTATTTAAATTCTTTTAATATATCAATGTGCTATAATTTAATATATTCTTTTCTTTTCTTTCATCAATTTTGAATTATTATATTTATTTTCTTGTCTGTGCAATACATATTTTATAATGATATTATATTTTGATATACAGGTACATATATTGAATTATTCAGCATTGTCGGGTTAAGGTTTGTTGGAATGTTATAGACATTGCTTTTTGTTGATTTATTTGTATGTGTTTAATTAGGAGCTACAGGCCTAGAAATAAGCCAGATCACAAATTTTTGGAAGAAATTCATACAAGATAGTCAGTATTGAATAGTTAGAATAACAATATATGAAAAAGTAATTTAATGTAAAGATTTGAATATAGATTGATATAAGAAATGAATCTTATTTTTTTTCGGGTGATGCAGGTATCACCGAATTTTAGACGGTAAAACTCATCAATGCGCTTCTGAAAAGTTTTACCGTCTAAAATCTCGGTGATAACCTGCATACAATGTATCACCCGAAAAAATATAAGATTTATTTTTTATCATTTAATTTTATATTACAACAACAAAACAATGTCCATTAGACATTACTTTTTGTTCAGGTACGTGATCGAAAATCACCTCAATTCTTAAAAGGTGTTTTAACCAATGAGAATCGGCGCGAGGTGATCACGTGAAATAAAATTAAATGATAAAATGATCACTTAATTCCTGCAGTGGTACTCATAATGCACACAGATGACAAATTTTAATGATATTTGTGATCAGTTTTTGAATTTCACAGAGCACAGCTTGAAATCAGGGAGTAGAAAAAAAAAATCATGTGAACTGGGATATTGCACAGATGATAATTATGATAATTGTTATATTGTGTATTGCTATATTTCAACTTCCATCTATACAGGTTAATGAATATAAATATAAAAAGATTTTGTAGACTTTTTCTTTCGAAAACCCAAGGAAAATCTTAGGCGAAATACAAGACTCCGAATATATATGAACAGAAAATGAGTTACACATTGTCCTAAATCTAATCACATTTTGAGAAATGGGAAGTTCTAATTGATTCTTTCAATTGCAAAAGTAGAACATATACTGATTCATGGGTATTTTTTGCAGATTGTTATTAATTATTGATGATTTTTATTATCCACAACGAATGGACATCTGTAAATACCTGTACATATGGGTCAATATCAGAAAAAGCAGCCAAATGTGTCACTCTTTTGTGAAGTCCTAATTTTCATTTTCTGTCTACCAAAGATCGTTGCAGTACAATGTATGAAGTCTATTTTATATATTACTGAAGTAAATTTTAGTGTAATTGTTTACTTTAGAGTCAATAGATGGTCTTTATCACATCAATTGACCATTTTTTTTCCTGTCAACAGAATTATACCCTCAAAACAAGGATTTATGATTATCTTTAAAGCGAATGAATTTATGATTTATTGAAAGATGTAGTATCAATAACTGCAACGGTGTATGCATCAAATTGAATAAACGCGCCGTTAGCGCGTTTGAAAATTTTTTGCACACACCGTTGCAGTTATGAGACTACATCTTTCAATAAATCATAAATTTATTGCTTGATATTTACATTTTTAGAGAAATGTATTTGTTTGTGCTTTTATTGTATATGTTTTATAAAACTTCCGGCCCAAGTCCTTTGGGGAAGTAGTGGTTCATGGAACAGCCATTAGGTAAGTAATTGTTACGTCACAATGAAATGTACACGAAAAAGATACAAGCATGGATGACTTATTGGGTACGCACTCATGATGTCATCACTGAATTACGTTAACAACCGAGCAAACAAGACAAGGCAGGAGGCCAGAAAAATTAAAACTAAAATACTTAATACACTTCGGCTAAGATAATTTGAATTTAGAGATTTTTTCAATTATAGAAAATTAAAATAAAACCCTAGTTAATCAAATGAATTGATAATCAGTTTTTATACATTTTTTTATTGGGTTTAAGCATCAACTAATCTAATGAGTTAATTGATATTGGCATTTTTAAATCATATGGTATTTTTGTTAAACCTCGGATACAATAGTAGTATCTTGCTGCTATAATTTGGGTCATTATCCAGCCAATACAGCGCAATAGTCCATTTTGGTGATTTGGGTTGCCAATTAGGTACCAAAAAACGGATCACATAAATACATTTCAACAAAAGTTAAGAGGCGTGGGTTCATTAAAAATTGTGTCTTTTTTATGGAGGGGGATATAAACCAGTAAATGTAAATATTTAGGCAAGTCTTATTTGACACTCTATGAATCTTTACATTTGAAATATGTTAGTAGTTAACTAGCATCAAAAGCTCGCATTACGCCCATTGGTGGTGTGCATATACTAAAAATTATTGAAGGATTAATTGGGTAGATCGCGTATAGTAACGTCCGTTCATGAAATTAGGGTTGTTTCGAAACACACGCCGGTATGCAAGTTAATGAGTACGAACCTACCGCATTACTTTCAATTTAGAGTATTTCATGTAATGGTTACTATGCATTATCCATGAATTTATAAACATTCTTAGTCAAACTAACATATATAGTTTGTGGGCTTTTGGGTTTATATTAGTAAATACGTTCTTGGCTCTAATAAAGTGTAGGCCCGGTTTTTTTTGATTAGTAGCCCAACATATCATTCGCTCAATCTCTTATGGGGACCCGCATGTAGCGGAGGTTGGCAATTTTAAGGAACAAGTGTGTGCTCATTCAGGAATTAAGTTAGTCTAATATGTAATATTACAGTAAAATGGTTAAGAAATTCACAAAATGAAAAATTGTACAACGACAACAAAGGAATGTAGGTAGGAATTATATTAAAAAAAAATTAATAAACCCAAGTATTGAATTAATTTTTCTTGAAAATAAAAACATCAAATTGTCAACAGTTTTATACATGTTCAACCTAAAAGAGTTAATATATTTACATATTTTAAAACCCTGTAAGTAGTTCTTGTATTCATACCCCAAACCAACTTTGGTGATTCGGTCTTTGCAGTTATTTAAGGAATGAAGGTTATTTTGATCTATGTTATACGATATAAATCTAACTTGTGCAGTTTACGCTTTATAATCCGCGAAGCGGATTATATTTAGCGTAAACTGTACCAAGTTAGATTATATCGTATAAGCATAGGTCAAAATTAGCTTCATTCCTTATAATTTAATTTTTAAAATTGTATTTAACTTTGTGTGATGTATAACTTGCGAGATAATTAAGGATTTTGAATGAGGCGGACGAATTTTGCCGTAGCAACAAAGTGGAAACAATAACGTCAAATGCATTGTGACGTCATTCTAGGCGTCACAAAGAAGCAAGTTAGATTATCCAAATAATTGATGTTGCTCATCGTATTTAGCCAATCAAATTGCTTGTAAACAAGTAAAATTAAATTATAAGCACATATCATCAAAATAGATTCTATAATGCTTTTTATTAGGGATTGAACAGTAAATGTAAATATATGCATATATTTACATTCGCTGAATCTTTTCTCTTATATTTCCTTTGAACTTGACATGGCGTTTATTATCCAATAAATGCATGTTTGTTGCAAACTAGTGGATCCGGTTTTGTAGTGTCACCTGTTCACATGGTCATTACCATATTTGGAGCAATTCCAAGGTCAAGGTTGATTAATGTTTAGAAAATGCATCAAAATATAAATATAAACAATAAAATGCTTTCTTTGTTGGTTTATTGGGTGATGAAGGAAACTAGATTGCAGAAAAAAATTTCATAACCCACTATCGCAGGTTATGAATTTTTTCTGCAATGCTAGTTTCCTACATCACCCAATAAACCAACAAAGAAAGCATTTATTGTTAATAAATATCCCAGTCAATGGGATAGACGAATATGAATTACCGTACTATACTGGATTCAAAACTTCATAAAAAACCCTTACAAACAAAGATATTGCTGGATCTAGTAAATGTTCCACCAAGCCCCTCTCTTTACTCCTACAGAAAATATTGACAGCTGTCATTAGGAGCAACTTCAGACGTATTGTGAAACTACATATGCCAGAAGTAGTGTAATCAAAATGTGGATTCTAAAAACTCTAAAGAACTTCCAGTGAATTTGAAATCCCAGAACCTTTCACATATCAACAACATCGAAACAATATGACTTTTCAACACTTTACAATGACCATTTAGCACGATAAATTATAGACAAACTTTGTAACATTTATAGACAGTTACTTTCGCTGCCACGGTAAAGTCGAGAGTGCCAGCGTTAGCGTTAACGGCCGACCGACGTCAACATCGACTATGATGTTTAAAAGAAACAAACGACGTCATTGCATAGATTTAGTCTGGCCAATAATCAGTTGACGCTGGGTACCTTAACGCACTTGCATTCAGTGGCGGATTCCAAGTGGAGGTGGGGAAATGGTCTGAACCTCATTTTGGGTTCGTAAAATTTTATACACAGCAGACAACAAATGTTTTTAAATATAGAACCTCTTTAAAATGGAGGCACTAAAAGAAGTAAACTTAATAATCTATTATTGCACAAGTAAAATACAACATTTTGATGGGACCAAGTATTATTTTTATAATATTTTTAATAAGATAATAATATGTCTAAAACATCGTCAAGGCATGCCCTGTTAGGTCCTATTATATGTAATGAGTTGAGCTTTATAACTTTGGTGGTGTTCTTTTATAGAATAATCTGGGTCCATGCAAATATATAGTTATATATAGAAGATTAGGTATAAAGAGTAGATAAAAAAGACAATCTTAAAAGCCACCATATAATTTTCGACTGCACGGTGCGGTTGCGCACTTAATTGTCTAACACTTACACGAGGTTTGGTAATGTTGAAGCTTTAGGAGGAAGAAAGTCCTAAATCACATTGTATACCCTATGGTGCTTTACTACTATACAGCTGGATATAGTAGCAGACTATTTGTCTCTTCTTCGAGTTATAAGCTTATCGCCGATATGAGGAGGGCTATGTATTGCGCTATTTATTTCTACTAACTAATTTAATAGGGGAATGGTTACGCGGGACAGGCGGTTACTATGACGGAAGCGGCAATTTTTGATCAAAACAATTAACACCGTCTTTAGCGCATGTAGATAATGCAATCTGTACGCCAATATATAATTTATAAAGTAAATCATTACTTAAAATAATAAGAACTATGAACGAGATTAAAAATATTTTGAGTAATACCTCCCGTGGCGGCAGTATTTTGCTCGTGGATCATAGTATACAACTCAGACTTTATTCAAAATTTCATTAACCGTAAGATGCGGCCATTAATTTTGGACTGAAAAAGCATCATTTAATTTTATTTCAACGTGAATCACCTAGGCGCCGATTCTCATTGGTTAAAACACCTTTTAAAGAATTGAGGTAAACCTGATAACAACAGAACAAGTTTTTGTTGTTTTGTTATAAAATATTACCCGTATCAATCACATATCTGAATTCTTGATTTCAATGAAATTACAGGAGGTTGTTCTGTAGTAGTTTAATTTGTTCTGGTGTAATGTGATATATTTGACGGTTGATGCGACCCCGATAGATTTTAGAGGGCTCTGGCTAAAACTTTTCATCAATGCGCTTCGCGCATTGATGCGTTTTACCGTCTAAAATTCGGCTGATACCTGCATGCGCTTATGCCGAATACAAGGTAGTATTCAGTGGAGATTATCATGTATCTTATCCATATTATATTCATTAAATTTCCGGATGTGTAGTATTTGGGTTTGGCGCCGATGCCTAGTATTTTGTTCGGATCCTTCCTAAACCCTTGGGCAGAAGAAAGTTGAAATCCACCTCAACAAATAAATGTTGTCTTGTAGTTTGGAATAGTATTTATTTGATTCTTGACTAATACAGTACATATTCGAGTGTGCAAATCTGGGCAGCTTTTAGATTTTTGTGCACTTTAAAGCGATGTGGATCGTTTATCAAAGGTACGTCAATCTTTCTTCGGAGGTAGGACGTTAGTGTAAAGCCTATACCTATTACTTGATCGGTATATATACACATCTCATCCACAATATGTCAAATATTAGATGAATATATGAAAATAAATCACTGAGCACTATGTTGTTCCAAGAAAGTGAATTAAAAGATGCGCAGTAAAAGCCGTATTGAGTGTGTAGCCACATGAGCGCACTCAAAGTATCAATTGGGAGTTTGATAGGGTTACCCTCACAAAGGTTGCACATATGCAGTCAATTTTCCGTGTGTAATATAGAGAATAAAGCTAATAACAACATTGTCTGCTGGGTGGTATAACACACGGTGTGTTGATACTCTATATGCTGGCGCTCTCTATTACCATAGACCTGAGTAATCTCTATATATGTATGCATTCTAAGTAAATCTATCATCTCTACAACACAACGTAATGTGGACCACTGTTTCAACAAAGATGAATAGCGTATCTCAATCTCGTGAAGCGCCTGCACATTGTTTCTTTGTTATTAAACTGATAATTATTAATACATATATTCCTCCACATAAAATCGAGGACAGATCAGTTATTGTAATGCGTGAGAGTATAGAAATTATGACATCGATGAAATAACCTTTACTCTGGGGTTAGTAAAGTAAATGTGTAATAACACATTACTATACGACAAAGAAATCACATTACATGTCTGTCTGTAGGCTCACACGTACATGCTAGCAGTCAATGTAATTCATAAGAAGAACCTACGCAAAGGCCCTCACTTAACATCATGATACGCACTCTTAAACTGAACAAGTATTATGCGAAAGAGCTCTTTACAGACATACTTCATCTATCAGTGAAATATACACTTGTTATATCATTCAAGAGAACATAGAATCTACCAGCAGTGGTAGAAAATTTCTGTATCGCACTCTATTCTAAAAAAACACTAAGAGGCATAATTGTGGTTTAAACGCACTAGAATAACACGTACTCAGATTATTTTTCTTAATTCCTTATGTAGAAACTTAGAAAATAGTCGAAGTTATAAAAATAAAATTAAAAAATATAAAAGACTATCGTTTAATTTGTTGTATCACAATGCCGCAGTGATAATAAACGAAAGATGTACGAATATTAAGGTCATATACACCATCTTAATTGTCAAAAGGTATAATGTTTGAGTGCGTATTATTTAGAGTTCTGGTCTGTAAAAAACAAATAGCGTTACATTAATTAAAATCCATACATTGTTGCATGAAGTAAGATGAGTAACAAGTCAGATCGTTTACTGCAAAAGACACGTGGAAATCAAAAGACTCGTTCTCGGGGAAGTGCGAACAATTGAGACCAGTTGGTGAAATAATGGTGTTTTCAGCAGAAGGTAAAATCCAAAATATTTTCAACATCCGGACAATTTTTTCATGCTTTTCTGTTAATTGATAAGCATAGAGTTAGAATTAATTTTGGGTGTAATATGATATGAACATGCCAGTCACAAAATAGGTTGTTTTTTTTATTTCAACTCATTAATAAGATGTGTGAAGAAAGGCTTTGCCTTGAGGGGATATTGAAGCACTATGAAAGTGGCAAGCGCAGTCTATTAAATGTCTTCGTAAAAAAAAACGTGTGATTCACTTTGTTGATTTTTAGCACGTGCAAAACGGCCCGTTGTTATCAATATGTTGGACTTGAATACATAAGAAAAGCTTAGTATCGTGTTTGGCTCTCACTTAGCAACCAATATTGACTGTAATTCACTATAAATAAATAATAAACATAATATATGTCTATTTCAGGTTCTTGATAATTCAATAGGTATTATTACTCAATAATTACCACCCAAGAATTATTTTAGTACGTTAGATATATCCGACTATGAGCATAAGATTTTTATTGCCTAAAAGCAGTAATAATTTCTCCGACGATGAGATAACAATTAATTACGTGCATTCTCTGTAACGACCAAAATAAATCTCGAACTACGGACCCATGACAAGATATTTCCTAAATCAACCTAGTGTGTGAGTCAAAATACACGTAACAACACCATATTACTTGCAGCATCCAAAAAGGTGTTGAAATAGTTATCCTTCCAATGCCGCACAATGCACCATATATTTTATGGTATAGGTTTGACCACACTCCTCATAAGATTCGGACTCTTCTAATATAAAGAGATAATACATGGATATCAGTTTGCAAGATTTCGGGTCTTCTGATGGCGTAAAATTGATTTATCCACTGCAGTTTAAACGTCATTTTGATTAATAATTTAACAATGAATTCTAATATGGTAGGCATGGCATAGGTGAGATAAAGTTGTGAGCAAGAATTTGTCTCCATATATTGTCAACACTTATTGGTATCGAAACACATAATTGGCGACGCTATGAAGAAATTGGGCTCCCCTGATTTTGAGAGTACAGAGAGATAATTTGACAATACTAATAATGATCCACGAAATATTATGCAACCAGTCTTTTTTTGAAAAGCTATATTTTTTTTGAAAATATTAGCTTTTTGACACCAAAGAGAACTTGATGAATGATTTTAAAGCATCTTTTCTTTGATATATCAAAAATACGAAATTTTTGAACTCGTGTAAAACTCCTTTCAAGATGCTCTTATTTGAGCCATCGTTTCATTGAAGTCTATAGCGGTCACCCGGTCCGGTTAGGCAGTGTATAGAGTGACAGCAGTAACATTGGAAATGTATAAGAAGGAACGAAAGAAATAGATAAAATTGAGTTAATAAAGGTGGATAGAGATTGTCAAAGTGGGGCTAGATATTCGGTATACAGAAAAAAGTGGTATGGGTAGAGGGTATGGAATTCCTGTCAATTTTGTTGGGATTGGAGTTTGATGCGGTCCCCTTTTGCGGATATCTAGTATAGGGGAGATAATAAGTAGTGGTTGTTGGTAAACAGGGGGCAAAAGTGAAAGACGATGGCGCAGAAAAGATAGTGTTTAATGGGGTATTTCACCCTTTTCCATCATTCCTGGTATGTAATGGGGGGGGTGAGGATGTATTACACTTGTGGGAGTGGAGGTCGGATTAGGCAACGACCAGTGGGTACAAAAGTTTCCAGACAGAATGATTGCAATGAGATGTGATGGTTCAAGTTCAATACGCTGGTAATAAGGGCTAACATTTGCACGCGAGTTTATGCTTTCGAGGGGTTGGATTGCTAGCTTTCCATGGAAATGTTTAATGCACAAAGCATTGGCTGTTAGAGAAATGTGAGTTGCTGGCGCGAGCTGGAAAACCAAAGTTTACGGTAGTGTTTGAATTTTGTTATCAGCATTGATTTGAAAGATGAAGGTGTAGCATTACATTGGCATGACCATCGCGCGTGTCGCCGGTCTTTATAAGAAGAGGTGGTGAATCTATAGTTTAATGCATTCAAAATTGCAATGGTGTATTTGTCAGCTGAAATAGGGTGGATAACTCAGTGATTAATGAATGCTTTTCTAACTAATAGTTTGAGGATTATAATTGGGCGAGGAAGAGTTGGGGGGGGGGGTGTTTAAGTTCATTTCAAAATATAGAAAAAAAAATGAACTAAATTATATCTGATGGTTATTTAACGATTGTTATTCCATAAGTTTAAATTTTTTTGAATTAAGGAAAATTTTATCTGATGAATGTCCGAGTTTTTCGTTCTCAGAAAACAGTATTTAAAGAAATGAAACCCACCTATTTCGTCATACAGTGACAGTGATATGTGTTTGATAAAAAGACAATAGACTGTATCAGAATGGTGGTTTACTGTCTTTATTTTTTGTGATGAAGTTTCAATCAAAGTTTTGACGGTAGTTAATATGGTGATCGTATATGTGTCACTATGGATCTCACGATGAATTGATTTATAGGGAAAAATATTTGAAATTAGCTGAATTCAGTGGAACAAAATGAATTAACAGGTAACATTTTTGTATGCACTGTGGTGACAATCCTATGCGATATACTGTGGTTAAATTGGTATGTTCCTATAGATATCGCAATCCCCATCAGAGTATAGCACGAAATAGCCTCAATTCAGATCGATGATGTAGTCTGTTAATGGGGGGGGGGTCTGAGCGAATTGTCAGGACACGTCCCTACAGACCCCCCCCTTTTAGCGCGAAGGCCGTAACGTGAGGGTTCTTTATGTGGCGATTTACGACGTTGCCGTTGACTGCGGAACTTCCATTTTAGGTAATATTGAACAAA
>CAJDSM010103597.1:0-12503 GCA_903981925.1 Ostrea lurida
CGATAAAATTTAAAGTCATGGATCTCCTGCCTAATATTTTCTGGTATAAAATTTGCAATATCTCGTTTCCCCCAAATTGTCCGCTGTTAGATTCATAAATAACGGGATGAAAACCGTTCTATCTGAAGTTTGATCGGAAACGAAAGGAAGACTTACGAAATTAAACGGAAACCGGATATACCTCAGTATGGTATAAAGCACTTTTGGTAATATTCATAATTGATAATCGGTAATTTTTACCTCTCTATCCACAGTCAATACTATCAGAGCATTTGTAGTCACAATGAAAGTACAACGAAAAAAACGTCGAGTCGTAAATTTGCGTACCCCAAAACCGTGACCGCGGCAAACCCGCGACCTACGTTAAACACTTGCATCCCCGCTTTTGCAAACTTCACAGTCAAACTTAAAATAGCGGTGAAATGCTATATACCAAATTTTAATAATATTTATGTTATTAAGATCAAATGCTATTTTGTTTTGTAGTAGTGTGCCAAAATCTGAACCTCATTAAAGAATTTTGGAATTTCAACTACAAATAAAAATATATCTGTACTGAAAAATGATTATACCCAAAAAAAATATGAAATGGGCAAAGCTAAATGTTGGAATTCACATTCCACAAGGCCTAACTCTTTCTCAGAAATAAATGCCTGATGCATAGGGTTAATCATTTACCAAAAAATGGTATGTAAGAAAACTTACTATGATTAAAATTATGTACAACTGCAACTTTTGAAAATCAAAATCGTTTTGAATGTTTAGCCTCTATAAAAACAAAGTAATCTGGAGAACAAGAAAAACTTTCCCACCTAAATTCCTTTGACGTTGGCTTAAACGTCATTTGGCGCATGTGACGTAACGTAGATGACGTTGCAAAGAGTGACGAAAATAGCATCAGTGCATTGTTACGTCATCGAAAGCGCCGTATAATCGGCAATCTTCGAATAATGGATATAGATAGTCAAACTCACAGACTTTGTAATCATTATCGCATCCAGTGTATTGTGTACACATTCTGAAGAATGTTTATGTAACTCTCTACAAATCTTGAGGTTATATATCCTTTTTAGGCACATGCAAAATTTCACATCAAAATCTTTAGACCCTATGCAACTGTTGTTGGGACCACGAAAGGAAACGTACCTGCCGACGTAGCTTTGCAATAATAAACAAATAACCCTAAACAACAGTGAAACGGTTTTACTTAGTGAAAATGATTTATTCTAAGGTGATTTAAGACTCACTCCACGACACACAGCAAGAATATTTCTAGGATGGAATTAGTTGTAGTAATTTCCTGGATCGCCGATGACAAAGTATGTTACAGTGATAGTCCACAAAGGGAGAAAAACAAAATGCAAATATAACAATAATAACGTGTTTTCAGTGACTGCATAAGAAATGCAATTGCTCTGCTGCATATTCTATGATGTGCTAACGCGCATCATAGAATATGCCAGACGCAGAGCAATGCATTCATAACGCCCATGTTCACGAAAAAAATTATTCATCTTATATAATTCCATTCATATACACAAGAAGATATCATTTCAATTTTCAACACAATTGTTCAAGAATTTTTAATGAAAACCATAATTGCTTACACCTATTTTAATCCAGATGAGCTTGACCTTTTGACCTTTTGACCTAAAATTCAATAAAGAAGCATCTTCGTCTTCATGAGTAGTTATATATGTATTATTATACGACTTCTAGGTAGAAAGGATAATGCTCTGGAACCCAGAAACCAATTGCTACTGTGATGGTCCATGCACTTGACCTTTGCTCTTTTGACCCTAAATTCAATAGGAAACACCTTTGTTCAATGGGTAACCCATATGCATGTATGTGACTCTAGGTGGAAGGTTAACACGAAAAGTCTGGGAACCATTCTGTCTTACAGACGGCCAATGGACAGACACCTGATTCCAGACCCCCCCCCCCAACTTGTTGCGGGGATAATTATGATAAAAGGCTCCCCTTCTCATTCCACAATAGGTTCATTAGCTTCACATTAAATCAAGAGCATTGAAAAAGATGCTTTTCAAATGTTTTACATAGAAACAATATGTACCAAGTTTACCCCTCCCCCCCCCCCCCAGTTCAGAACCCCTACCCCGGGGTATTCACCAAAGTGTACAACTTTGGTAAAGGCCTCTTGCTCTACATCACTTGCATTGGTTTCTCTCAACATGTGCGTTGTAAAGAAGAAGATTTTTGAAAATTGGTCACTTTTGGCAGTTTTTTGCCCCGCCCCAAGGGTGCAAGAGACCTAAAATAAAAATACAATTTATGTGCCCCTTGTTCCCCAAAGATGCTTCATACAAAATTTGAAAAGAATTGGATGGTGGTTTATCAAGAAGAAGTTTAAAATGATTCAATTGTTACAGACATTATACCCAAATTTTGGCCCCGCCCTGGGGGTCAGAACCCCTACCCTGGGGTCACCCAAATTTACAATTTTGGTGAGCTTCCTGCTTACATCACTATGCATTTAATTTCTCGCAGGGCATTGTGCGGTGTAAAGAAGAAAGATTTGAAAATTGGTCAATTTGGGCAGTTTTTGCGCCCAACCCCCCAGCCCCATGGAAGAGACCTGAAAGTTACAAATTTATGTGCCCCTTGTCCCCAAAGATGCTTCATACAAATTGAAAAGAAATGACTGGTGGTTATCAAAGAAGAAGAGTTAAAAATTGTTCAATTTGTTAACGGACGACGCATGACGACGCAGACGGACGAAGACCAATTGCAATAGGTCACCTGATTTACTCAAAAAATTGTTTGCCCTTTTCCCGACCCGATTTACGAAAGTAAGGTCGGTAGGTAGGTAAAAATTATTTTTCTCAGCCAAAAAATTACTTCAGTAGGCCCTTATTTTTCTCTGGTAGGTAGTAGATAAAAAGTATTTTATTTTATTGAAATTAATCAGTGTTCTCCCCAGGGATTTTTGAGGGCGCTGTATTTTATAGCGCGCGACACGACGCTTACTAGGCTTGGGAAACGCGTCGCTGCGGTCTTAATGTTTTTCATTGCTTAAAATTGGTTAACACTGATCTTTGTATGAATTTTACTAAGTTTAATATGTTTATATTGAAGCATTGATTGAACATATATTTAATATTGCTGTAACTGCTTACTTTTAATTATAAAACCTTACTATAGTTAACAGTTACCAATTAATACAATATTACTATCAACAAATGAAAAAAATATACAAAACAATGGTGTAAATAAATTGTTCAAAACCCATACTTCATAATTTTACCTACGTAATATTTGCAGGTATTAGGCGTTAACTTTGATTAAAAACAGCGAGGTGTTCCAGGAATCAGCATCAGTCTATACCTGGAACGTAAATCTACCTGTGGCTGAAGCCATTATAGGAAAGTCACAATTTGCAATTGATCACACAAGTTGTGATGGAAGCCGTTTGTCTATGTGTGAGATATTGTGAGTTAAAAAATTTTAGTACCGCGATGATTTCATGTGTCATTGTCATAATAAAACTCTAAGCACTCGATTATTTGTTCGATAACATTTATTAAGTTTAAAACTTATTAAATTTTTGCATTAATTTCATGATGTGGATGACATTTATTCATTCTTTCGATTCAACAAGATTAATCTACTTTCGATTTGATGGTGAGAAGTGATTCTCCCTATGCTAATATGTTGTTTTAACCACACGCATGCTTAATTAAGTTTGTTTTTCGCATTTTTAACTCAATTATCCTTTAATAGAACAACTATAGCTTGCAGGTTTGAGTGAAGTTAATTAAGAACACACATTGGTTGTTTGTTATTTAACAAAGCTAAGGATCCTCGAAACAGAGCTTCTAGTGTTTTCCAACTAAAGTGTGGAATTTCGACGGATTTCCAGATGTGCTGGAGATCAGGTGTGAAAAATCTACTCCTGGCATTTCAGGAGAGTTGGAAATAATCTGATGCAACATAAAATGAAGCTATGGTACGTGAAAAATCTCAGGCTGGCTTCCTTTAAGATATTAACCATCACAATGCACAAATCTAATTGATCTTTAAGGAAGCGCTGGTAGCTATGCAGAGCGCTGTATTGAAGCAGAGTGCTGAAAACTCGATAGCGCCGAAAAAATACAGCGGTAAAAGGTCGCTCTGGGAGAAACACTGAATTAATGCATACGATGAATAAATTTTGTTTGTACTGCTTTTTGTATGCAGATATTATATTTTGTTTTTTATCTCTTTGTAAACTTGCAAATTACCCGTATGTTATCTTGTTTTGTGAACGTTTTCCTCCCAGGAATTCAAAACCTGGAAGGGGGGGGGGGGGGGGGGTGTTCTGTTGTTTACACACAACCATAAAAACTAGAGTATCGCTTTTTTCTGTGTTCAAGGTTCAAGTCACCAATGACCGTTTTGGACGTCTCAACGCTGCATGTAAATTATCACGCGTTGTTGCTGCATACATGAATATAATTACTAGTACGTGCAAAAAATTAAACATGTATAAAAAAAAAATTTTTTGAAGAATAAAGTGTACTTTCTTCGTTGCAATTTGCCTGCCCTTATGGCATATGTATCTAAAACTCAGTCGGCCATGAAACTTTACTAACTAGTACCATGTGAAAATAGTCGGTGGGGTACATTTAGTCAGGAAAAATAGATAAATAGAGTTTATTGTATCATTTATTTATCGATGTATTTTCCTACTTGACTGAATAAGCGGTAAGATAGAAATTCTTAATTGAAAACAGCGGAACTTTAAAAATATTCAACATGAAAATGTCGGTATAATATTAAAGTATTTTTAAAGGAACGGTAAAAAAAGATTATGTTTGTCACTTTATTTCGATGGAGAAACTTTATTTCGTAACTACCAAACTAGGTTACTTAACATGTACTATGGCTGATGTGCATTCCGGGTTTATTCGAACACTTTCCACCAGGGTTGCAAAATGCCGGCATTTATCCATATTTTCCATGCCGGCTTGGCAAATACCGGGTAATTACCGGTAAAATTTCCAGTAAATGCCGGCAAATATGGTCAATTGAATAAACCACTCTGAAATTTATATGTAACTGTCTTGGTTAATTTTTAACACACTGTCAATAGATTTATTCTTAAGATGAAATATCCGTATTCATACTGAATTATGAGTTTTAAGTTGTTTTTTTAACTTTACACATTAATTTAAAATTATTTGTAGGCGTGTTTTGTAATTGTTGGCTGGTACACTCAAATAAAGTTTTAGATCTTAGCATACAAAACTGTTTGGCAGTCCAAGGCAGCTGCAGTGGTTCTTGCACTCTTTCACAAACACTGAAAGAAATTCCAAATGGATGTTTGGATTTCATGCCTGACATAATATTGGTGATATTGGCAATGGTAGGCCGTGTGATTTATGTCCAAAATCTTACTGCGTGGTAAATGTCATTGGAGGATTGAAACCATTGCCATAGCTCATGTCAACTTGATACCCTCTTTTTCCTTTCAACTTATTTTTGGGTGAACAGAAAATAATTGTGATATTTTATTGCTTTCATTTCTGTTTATGTCTGTCTAACCACCTTGAATTGACAGTTTCTTGAAACTGTTGTTTAAAACAATTATATACCATATGTTCTCTTATAACGTAGACCAGGTGCACTAGCACAGTAAAGATTTATACCAGTTGATGTATGTTTACTTACCCATATTATTAAATTGTTTAAAATTTTGTTTCTTAATGATTTTTATAGGAGGTTAAATCAAAGCATCAACTGTAAAAATGTTTCAGCTAGGATTTAATCCTGTGAATAATTTGATTAATCAATCTAATGAAGATAATGAATAAAGAATTACTTTAGTTTACTTGATTTCATTATTTGAATTGTTGAAGCTATAGAATTTACTTTATAAAGTTCAAATTGACCAGTTATTTGGCCACCTTGAGTCTTATTTGCCAGTTCCGTAAATGCCACGAGTAAATTACCAGGGGTGGAATTTACCGCGCGCAACCTGCTTTCCCACATTGCTTGTATTTCACAGTTGCAAGCAAGTGCATGCAGCGTTGCTGAAATCTTTACATAATATTGCTTATGGAACCAGTTTAATACCTTTGGAGTTAAAAAAATGATTTTGGTTGCATGTCCCTATGTTCGGGGACTGATTCAGTGTTCATCAACCATTTCTAACAATAAGTGGTCATGGAGCAGGCCTTTCGTTGTGGGACAGCAACGGACTGGGTCTGTGAACGATTATTATTTATTTTGTCTGACCAACAAAACTGCTTCAAAATGTAATTATTGCGGTTTTCTCTTCTGTCACAGTGTATGTGTAGGTTTCCTCGAAACACGAATTGACAAACGTTATTAAGTGCTCTTTCTCCCTCTCTCTCTTAAAAATGGTTCTTTTAGGTTCTTTTAACGAAATGTAACGGCTCGCACATGTCCACTATCGTTTGGAAAAATTGTAATCGTTCCCACAATTCTGAATATACACATGTTACCTACACAGACGAATATTAAACGAAAATAAATAATGATTATGTGCAATAATACAAATCTTTTCACTGACGTTCATTACCGCCATGTCGATGGCGTTTTGCTGGAGCAGAATATTCATTTCTCGTATTATTATTTTCCATACGACAGTATACATGTATGAATTTGCATCTCCAAATTGCTACGAAGGGGGGGGGGGGGGGTTGGTTTAGAACGTCAACTTTTGAAGGTAATAGAAGAAAATAACCATAACCATGTTTTATTTTTTCATTGGGTTCGAGGCGGTTAGGAATGTCGGGCAACAGAATTTACTGAGCTTGGACAGGTTCAAACCGGCCTCTTGCGAACGAGAAGGACCAGTTCTTTCCTAAATGTCACATTCCTGAAGGGGGGGGGGGGGCATGCTCAATCCTGGCCGTATTTAAGACGACGTATTTCAAGTCGCATGTTAATAAACCCTGCGCACATAGCTATTCTGCTTTCTTCGCATGTCTCTTGCAAATGTCTCTGTGATGACGTATCAAATTGCTAAAGGAAGTTAACTGCGTAGGAATTCGATGTCCGCAGCTCCAAAGAAGATGAATTTTTCAACAAATTAAGTGACTAAGATAGCTAAAAAGACGGTTTCTTGATTCAGGATTTTATTTGATTAGCTTTGCTAAGTGTTTAATCAAGAAAAACTCGAGATTTTCAAAATCCATTATACTTGACCGTTAAACATATTCATTATTGGGAAATTGTTTGTCTTGAACAGAAAGAGTTAGTGGTGGCAAAAGTTATTTGTTTGCCGTAATGTGAGGTTTCTGATCTGAAGGGTATTTGTATAGAACTTCGTTTTCGAGGAATAACGTAGAATGGATTATCATGAGTTAGATGTCCACCTGAAAAGTGTAGGGACGGAATAAAACGTCTTGGTGAAGTAATTTTCGAATTACGAAAAACGTGCTGGAGCCAGCCTCCGTAGTTGGTTTTCGGGTAGCCTTACACAGTTGTCAGGACATCGGGTAAAATTTCACGCCTTGCACTCAAGGATACGTGTTAAAATGGCATTCTCCTCCGCATCAGTTTGTACACATAATACCTAAACCAGATTAGTGACTTGGATCATCAAGATTCAGACTCAGGTTCTTCCTCGTTTTGAGGATTTGCGCATAGCTCAAGGACCAACTTGCTAGCGAAACTCCATGTGTTATCGATGTAAACATTGCCCTACATTTGGAGCTATCCGTGACCCGGTTTGTAAACGTCAGCTGTTTTAAACGGAACTCAGAATCTCTGCAAAGACCTATTCAGCTGCGATTGGATCCAATGGTCACAGACATCGATATATATTAATAATAAAGTAAAGTAAATGAACCATATCCAGGGCTGCACGCTGCCGTTTCGCGCCATTGGCTAAAGAATCTCAAAAATGGGCTACAGAAATTCACAATTGGCGAAAGCCAATTTTTCTTTAACATAATTAAATATCACGTTATTGCCTTAATTGCATTTTAAAAAGATTGTTAATCACGACAATCGCCATTTCAGATTATTTTCGATCTTGGGATTTCCAAGTTTAAAAGAGCTTTAATTTGATTGGTGCAATGTGAATGGCGGCGCCCTGTCGAAGAGTTTTCGATAACCGAGGAGAAGAATATTCGTTTTCGCCGAATATTTATTACAGATGAAAGCTGAATTCAAAACCGGATTGAGCTTGAAGATATATTAGCTCATGTACGTTGGAATGATACACTCTTCCCTAACGATCAATCTGACAAGAATACAACGGAAAGATCTCGAGAATTGATATACAACAAAATAAATTCGCTTAGCAGCGTAATCAGTAAAGAATGTACGTTGACTTTTTTGTTCCCATTTTAGTAGGATATCAGATCACATGTTCCACTTTTGAAAAATAACGATTAACCAGTGAATGCGCCAGTTTATAATTGAAATGTCTTGCTGAGTTTTTATGCAATATGCTCAAAACTACCCAACTTAGAATGATTTTACCTGAGACACTCCCTTAATTAACAAAGGTTAATGACGATAGAGTCCAAAACATAAATAATTACCTAGAATAGACATGACATTCTCTCTTGTTTAGAAAACTGGTATCTAATTCTTTGTGATAATTAATAAAAAAAATGAAGAGAGAAAATATACGACAAAAAACCAATCATTAAATCGTAAGTCTTTATTATTTATGAATATGTAAAGCATTTAGGTTAAAGGCTCATTTTAAGTAGAAAAAGGCAACCGATGATAGTTCGCTTATTGCAAACATCATTTGCTCAAAAAAGTGGCTACCACTACACGTTTTTTCAACCCAGTGGAGCCTGCATATCATCCATAGTTAGATAAAATGCACATAAGTCTAGGGCGATTTAGCATTCAGAGTTTGTCGAAAAATGTTGTTCCTGTCGCCAGGGATAAAAAATTCTCCTGGACGACAACTAGCTGGAAAATTCGGACAAAATGACCGATTAAAAATATCGGACGTGATCATATTATAAACTGGCATCCCGTTTGATTGATGCGTAACTCAAGCAGGCGGAACAGTTTAATCATGATTAATGACCTTGAACTCGGGATCGGGAATGCACAGGTGAAGGTCGATTAAAAAAATAAAATTGGCCGCATGTGAAAGGTGCACGTACGCAGACCTGCCGTGGTAGATCGAGTGGTAGGACAGGGCTAGAAATAAGTTATTTTATTCACTGGGTCACTGTTGCCATCACTTTAAAATATTACTTGGTTCAATTGAAAACTTTGACTGTCCCATTAGACCAGGTGTATGAAAACCAACTGGCCCAATTCATAGTTTAGAGTTGGTAAAGTGTTTTCATGATTAGGCCTAATAACCACCTTATGAAACCTAGCTCAAAAGAAATCATAGTTCGGTTGTTTTACATCCCTTACAAAGTTTCATTCAATTAAAAGACGTTAAGAATTGAAGTCCACAGCTTCAGGCCGATATGCTTGCGTGTATTTATTCAATTTTGTAATAGGAAAGGGAAGAATGAGAAAATAGGTTGGTGACCCAGGAATCAACCCGAGACCTGCATACTAATTCAGGTCTCTAACCACTGAGCTCGCCAGGGCCGATATCCACGTCCGTGTGAGCTGAACTAGACAATTTTACATTTGCATTCAATGTGGTCAATATGGTCCCAATTAAATAGAAATTAAAAAGATGTACCACAGCTGAGAGGGCATCCAGAAATCTTGCTTTGTGCTTTTGAATACTTTTTGATATGGACATAGGCATTTAGGCCTATCAAATTGCGGCTTAGAAGGTCGAGCGTGGAGGGTGTCTCACATGCCAATGCCGGCGTGACCTGGATCTCCGGACCTATGATGTCATAAAAGAAAGACCCAGGATTCTCAATTCTGAATGCTGAGTGAGATCTATGGCTATATGACACGAGTAGAGCTCGAAACTTCCGGGCTACAAGGAAAACATTAAAGCTTACGATTCTATCTCTATGTTTTTTTGCTTAGTCCATTAAAAAAAATGGGTGAAGCATTCTTACCTATCATTTTGTAATGTAATGTCACGGGATATTAGTTGATTATTGAAGTATATTGCTAACGTCTCGTGATTTGAGGAATGTCGCAAAGTAGACATTATTCTATGAATCTTGGACCGCGCGCTTGAAGAGTCAGATGCGCGTTTACATACTAATTCGGAACTCCTCCTTTTGATTGTACTTTTGTATAGGGGGAATTCATTCGAGGATTCCGTGTGTATACTCTACTTAAAAGTAACTCACTCTTAAAAACATTCGTATCTATATTGCAGTTACTTTGTAGTACAACTTAACAAAAGGTGGAAGTGCATGCATAAAATTTGGGACGCACACACACTAATATTTACTAGCCCGATTATTGAGAGAATTTTTGATCACAAGATAAATTTACTAGCCCCGAGGCGATGCTCTTATACACTAGTCCAAACCCAAAATTTTACTGGCCCCGGACCATCGGCGCCCATCGTTTATTTCGACCCTTGGGTAAGAACTTCCTTTGAAACCGGGAGGATCTTTGGATTCGAGCTCAGCTTTTACCTTAGCTGGGTCAGACCATTTACCCCTTCGTCAAAGCGCTTCAGCAGTTGTTGAATGTGATCAATGATTCTGACCTAAAAAACAGAAGGTCTCGTCATCGGTCACGACAAGCACGATTTCAAAGATTGCCTATATCTGTGGTACTTTTACCTATAGCGGTACGTCACAAATGAGGGAAAATTCCTGCCGGTGGAGGTAAAACAATACGAGCCTATATCAATGTAAGAAAAGGAATTGCTGAACCATCTTGACTGAAAATTTCTA
Organism: Ostrea lurida; assembly: GCA_903981925.1. NCBI lineage: Eukaryota > Metazoa > Mollusca > Bivalvia > Ostreida > Ostreidae > Ostrea > Ostrea lurida. Next base: position 10,782 of record CAJDSM010103597.1, read on the forward strand.
TTTAGCACACGTGGTGTTGATGAATTCCAAGACGGTTGAATACTTACCCCATTTGGCTGGATATTAGTGGCAGAGCATTACATTGTTAAAAACAATAAAAGACATTTTGGTGCATTTTTTTTTTTGGTTTTAGGGTGGGTTTTTTTTGCATACATCGTCATGTGTCTGGTCTGACAGAATCTTTAAATCTGTCGGACCAAAAATGTCTGACTGTGATTTAAGAATTTTGATAACTCTGAGATTCTAAAACAAAATAAATGCATGAAAACGGAATGGTTTGAAAATCTCCTATTGAGAATGACAATTTTTAACGCTGACCTCATCCCTCTTCTGAGCATAATACAAATATTTCTATGAAGTACTCAGGAACTCTCACCAGTAGTTTTCTTTGTATTTTTGTTTTTTTAAGTTTAAATTGTTATACCTTGAGTGCGCTGGTCTAAATCTCTCATAAGGTTGAAGTTTCTTTGCAACTCTGTGGGCAATGTTTCAAGACCTACATAAAAGAGATAAATCTTGAATTTTGAAACCGTCCCTAAAAAGTTTAAAATTTGACAGTTCACTAAGTGGGTGGATTTAGAAGGGAAAGTTTTCTTCTCTAGCGATTTCAAATAATTATTGTGATCAAAACATTTCTAAAAAATTTCACTTGACCTAACGACGACACTTCGGTGAAAAGTTTTAACATATTCCAATTATGTCATTTCTGGCGCAATTTCGATCACATTCAATATTAAAGCAGCAAGACCTACAAAACGGACCTATTTTAAATGTTTCAATATACAGAAAATAAGGGCCGTATACTTTAATTCTTAATCTATAGTGATTAAATTTTTGTAAGTAAATAAAATGGTCTGCAAATGCAACTCTTACTGTCCAAGTAGTGTTCCAAGTACATTGCTGTCGCCATATTTGCTGTTTAAGAGGTCATGTGACTAATTACACATGGCGTAAAACTTGGCAGCAATCTCTCATAACAGAGTTGTCAATCCTTTCATGTCACTGAAAGGATTCGACAACTCTGTATGAGAGATTGGATGATTATATTACCATCTTTAGACGAAGTGATTTACAATCTCCGGACTAAGCACTTCCTAACTTTGTGATTGGTAGAAAATGCATGATGTGAAAATTGTCTTAATTCCCTCCCATTGGTTAAAATGCCGTTCTGGTCAAGGGAGGTAAATTTTCTGTGTTCTAATTTATGTTATCCCAGTGTGATTTTTCTATATTTTTTATAAGGGTCTGTGCTCGTCCAAGTGGGAAAAAAATGTCGATATTTCAGTTAAAATTGAGAAATGTCAATTTTGTCGCGTACATATAATTTAAGTTTAACTATATTGCCTTTATTTTACACATCTATTTTCTTTTTCCTCTCTAAAAATTTCAATTATGCTATCTAAATCACCATTCTCAATTTCTTCATTAACTTTTATAAGTCTAATATTATATATTCAAATGAAATGTTTTTATTTTTTGTTTTTTTAATGAGTTTTCCTTTCTTAATCTTAGGTAATTGGGTGGAAAATTGACAATTTTGGTGGCAGGGAAAGGGCCGAAATTCGACCCAAATTGGCCTTGAAAAATCACTGTTATCGTGAACCGAATAGACTGGAAACCATTGTCAGGACAGAAGGATCCAATTATATGGCATTCTCTTATAGAGAATGTAGTTATATGATGCATCTTTAGAAGTGAGGCCGGGTGTGGATGTAAATTAGC
>CAJDSM010103618.1:154-11758 GCA_903981925.1 Ostrea lurida
TTATGCTATTTGTTCATACACACTCTTGCTGTATATGTCAAGATGCCTTTTGAGTACTAGTATTCTGTGAAACATGCCCTGGGATCATGCAAAACCTTTGTTTCATAGATTGTTGAAAATATTTCAAGCAAATTGAAGTCCTGACCCCTAAACAATAATATTCCTACTGCATATAAATGTTTCAAGATTCATTGATTATTCTGATGGGCATGCTGTCCTGGATCATTCCTGACTCCCATGGATTTTTTATTGTAGAATATCTTTAAGATTGTTGAATTTCTTACCTTCTGAAGCCAAATATTCCCGTATTCTTTTCAAATTACAGATTACATACAAGAATAGTTTTTTTGCTAATCATTTTTCACCCTGGTTGCCTTCAAGTGAGAAAATAATGCAAACTAAAGGACACTATCACAAAACCACCCCTAAATGCATGATTTGATACTGCATAAATGTGAGAGGAGTTCACGGAACCAATTCAATTTTTTTGATACCAGGAAATTTGACGTTTTAACCCAATTTGGTCCCAGGGTGAGAAGAAAATCTGAAAACCATATTATGCAGATGCCAGAGAGCATCACTAAATTGAAGTACTGTGCGCAAAACAAAGCAGGACCCCATGCACCGAAACATCCGAAAGAGGAAATGGAGCTGGATTTGTGGCACCACCCCTTCGCAAAGGACCGGGGCACATCCCACGCCATGCCTTGGGACTGGAACCCAAAGTGGGAAAAGGAAGACCTGCCAAACACCTGGCGAAGAACTCTCCAAACAGAACTCAAGGACAGTAACATTGAACTGGAGTTGAAGGCGAGGAGAGCAGCCCAAGACAGAAGACGGTGGAGGTCCATTGTCGCAGCCCTTGTACTCCGGCCGGAGCGAAGAGGACTAAGTAAGGTAAGTAATTACACATCTACAGAACACCATCAATTACCCTTCCAAAAGATATTCAGACTGGGACCGGATGGAGGGGTGTGGAGGCGTAAAAAATACCGCTGACTTTTTTTACCCCAAGAAATAAAAATTCCAAAAATACAAGAATTGTGCTGCGTAATTGTACTTAGATAAGTTTTTGTTGGGAAAAAAACACCATACAAAAAACGTCGTTTTTTTTAGAGCCAAATTTTGCCCCAACATCTGCGCTAGCAAGGGTTTTCGCGTCCACTCCGCTCCCCATAAAGGGGCGGAGTGACGAAAACCCCTGGGCTAGCGAAATATGTGCCCCAGAATGAAAGTAAAATTCTGCAAACCTTATCGCACATTCTTGAGATAATTTGCCCCACTGTCTAAAATGTATGATTCAAAATAATGGATCCATGTTTTCTTGAAAAACAAGAAACATTGTTTTTTTTTTACCCATATTTAGCTCTAGTGTAAAATCTCACTGCCACATCTACTGAACACCATCCTATTATATCCCAAAGATAAATTAGTTTACTGATGAAATATGATGAGTGCAAGGAAGAAAAAGTATGACGGGGAGGACCTAGAGTAACCAACAATATAAATGTACCGTAATATCTGATCAACGCATTAAATGTTCTTTCCATTTTGCAAACGTCTTGCTACTTCAAAAATTCCATAGAAGTAGCAAGACATATCCATAGACCGTCCGCGGTGGCCTCAGTGGTAAGAGCTCTTGCCCGTGCATCAGGAGGTCGTGCTTCGAGCCCCCGTGCTCCGGAGCGGGCCGCGTCAAACCTAAGACGTTTAAAATAGTAGTTTGACTTGCCGACGTTAAATAAAGCTATCTATCTAACTGCTAAAATGCCACGAGTGCTAAGCATACATGTTGGTGTAAATTGCTACCCTTCACCGGTAATGTTGACCGTCTCATTATGAATTAAATATTTTCACGAGACAAAAAAACAAACAAAATAATCAATCAATCAATATATATCCATAGAAAACTGATTAAAAATTGTTTTAGGTCTACGTTTTCTTCAGTATTTCAAACTTGAAAGAAATTCATTTTCATATCCATGATACTTTAAACATTCTTTTCATTTAAGCAAAATATCCCTTGATTGTAAAGAGCCACAAATATTATTATCTTTTGACAATTCATGATTGCAATAAATAAACTGGCAGAAATAATTTCCGTGCAAAGATGCCTCTAGATGTAAAGTCAAGAAGCAGGACTCTTTCATTTAGATTGTTCCACCAGAACGATTGTCAGCCTATAAAACATCCGATACATTAGGAGGTAACTAATATAATTAGCTAGGATGGAATTAATAAAAGCGTCACTGTTAAATGAGGTAAATATTTCTGAATGGAAATAACTCATATTGAAACATAAGACCAATATACGGAATGGCAATGGCATCACATTGTTTAAAAGCTTTTACATGAGAAGTAAAAGTCTTTAACCGTGGCCTTCAACTCGCGACAATTGAGATACACCGACAACGTTTTGTCTTCACAAATATTCACTTTGTTTCATAAATTATATTGATTTCAAGTTATCTAAGTCAACTCGAAATGTAATTACTAACCACAGCATCTTCCTCATTTGCTTCAGATTTGAATATTTTACCGAACACAGATGTTCACGCCACATACTTGTTAGTTTACCGTTAAAACTTCTATGCTCAGTAAAATACGTGGTCAAATTCATGTCGAATATCGACGACATGCATAGTATCTAACTTAACAAGATATATCCAAGTGAACTAGAAATAAAGTAGGACACATTATTCATACTGTACAACAGTCTTCAAAAATTTATGGCTTTGTCAAACTCGGACCCTGACAGCCAGGTGGGATCTGGTATATAGGAGGAGTAAGAAATACTGACCGATCGGTTACCACTCAAACCAGTCTCGAGCCCTAATAATTAACATCAACAGCTTATATTAGTCTAGCCCATGTACATTATGAATATGAAGTCAACTCTCTTATTCACTTTTGTTCAGTTGATAGAGCATAGCGATACTTTGGTGTAATTAGTTTACTATTGTTAATATATGACTCATATCGGACTAGATTTATATTAGTACAGGATACACTGGGCAATTCGTTGAGAATATGAAGCATAAAACAAACTTCAACAACCCAATATAGGACGTATCACAACTCTGATATAAATTAGTTATTCAACTTAGGTATATCTTAGCTGATTCATAATAATAAACTCTTGCACATACAATTTCTATAACATCTCACAGCTCACAAGAAGTCTTTATGGTATTATGAAGCGCAACTTGTACTCTAACTAAAGTGGAATGCTCTCAACTTACAACTGCTTCCTTGGTAAATCCTTAGACCATCCACACAAATGTCTTGATGTATGAGCTAACTTCGCAAAGACCTTTGAATTTAATCACTATTCAATTGAATATATTTGTTCACCAATAAAGAATGGGTAGTATACACTATATTTTCGGTCACAGGGTGTTGTAAGCGTGTCTTTATTAATTGGATATTCTATTTCATTTATTATGCGATGAATCTAATTAATCTTCTAGCTGAGATATACGCAGATACAGTGTGTTCCTCTCGGAAGTTAGGTGTAAAAACAATCAGAGAATGTATGTACTGTCGCAGTCTGTAAGAATGTGAAGAAAAGTTGGCAGGTACCACGAACAGAGTATCTCACGCTGGTGACCTCACACATATGGATAGACAGGAAGTATAGTTATGGCCAAATGTTCAAAAATCGCAATCGCATCATCATCCAGGAGGACTACCAGCCAAGTGCTACTGGATACGAGGTAAGTATATATACCAGATCGGTTAGTGGTTATTGTCACGTATGAGTGCTCTTAAAGTCGCGCGTAGTGGGTCTAAACTTAGTACCGATTAAGAGCATATGAATCTCAACTATATCAAGAGTTTGTTAATCTCATCGGAGGGTTTATTAACTTGTCTGGAGTTGGGGTGATTGTAGAAGATGACTGGTGAGGGCCTTTAATAGGAGTTATGTGAACGTTCTGCAGTGGATTAGTAGATTCATATAAGACTATGACGAGTCGTCTATATGGATTTAGTAGAGTTCCCGCTATGAGTATTTATGCAGTTGTGTCAAGTGCCACTGGATAGTTAAGAAGTATATATGAGCCGAGTAGATGAGCTTGTATTGGATAGGCGCATTTAGGGAGGTCTATAGGCGGAACACTTTCTCGGATCAAGTAAAGTAGCTAGATAGCAATTAGGTGCGAGGTAGTAGACTATTCAGAGTGATATAGGTGAGTTGTATAGTGAACATGGTCTTACGTTGCGGAGAGTTCTCTGTGCACTATTACCTGCCTTGTGAGGTGTATGCGACCTCACGGTGAGTTAGTGTACGGAATCTGGAATAGAGGAATATAGTATGAGTTGAGATAAGAAGACCATTGTTGGCAGATGTATAGATTTGTGAGTGTAGCTCGAGATCGGTAGTCAAAATCTGAGATAGAGACAACGTGATGGAGCCAGTGGATCTAATAGATCCAATTTGAGATTCGGTGATAGATAGGTGAAGGATTCGGGAAATGGGATCTAGTAGAAGTTAGTCTATGGAGGAGTTTGCTGAATATCATAATATAGGGATCATAGTGAGTTTATATAGGATTTGTGAACTGTTTTCTAATAGACATTCAGATACTGATACCTTACATACTTGTTATGGGATGTCTAGAAGACAAGGTTATTTCGCACAGATTAGTAAAGATTTTGAACAAGAGTTTACAACGCCGAATGATATTTGGTGAAGGTCAGATTTTACATCTGTTGGGTGAGAAAGTATATATAGCAAATCAGTGGGTTACGAATAAGAAAACAAACTCCGCCAGTAAATAAAAAATTAAAAGATACTTACTACAGCGTAGAACGATTATTTTGCAGTGATTATACAGAAGCAATTTATTGATACTTTATACATGGTATTTTTGTCTCATGGCAACTCCTCAACTAAGCGTGCCCATTACAACTCATAATTACTCTAAAAGTTGTATTCTGTAACAGTATTTCTGCGTTCCCTCTCTTCCTTCACACTGAAGAATAATTCTCGTCCATCCCGTTCAGCGTATATCGATTGCAATGCTGCCTGTCCACCTCACTCTATAAATATGAAAACATGGCCGGTTTCACTCGATTGCATACAGAACCGATAAAATCGAGAGACATAGATACGCTGACGTAGATATAAATACTTGCGCTAATGAGTACGTGCTGTGATAACTACAGCACGAGATTGTCCGCCTAGCAGCCTGATTTGTCGTTTGAGATTTGGGATATGTGTTTGTTTGTATTAATAAGAGTTGGTTGGGATATCGTAGTTATGTCACATTCGATAAGATTTTATTTCACTCGTATCCTGAACGCCACGCGAATCTAGTGTGAGACAACCACAAAATATAGACCTTATGTTCGGCCTCAGGGCCGTGGCAATGCATGCTACGTGAACGGAAGGAGCAAATGATTAACCTAGTTTTATACGTCTGAGGTTTGACTGTGGTTCTACATGCACGAGCAGGACTGCGAACTCACCGACCTTACCCGGTTAACAGATGCCAGGAGACGCCGTCTTAAACCAGACGTTAGAGCTACTGAGACCGGGATGAGCTGCAACATGTGTTCTGTTCTAAAATAAAAATAAAGACGAATACTGATGGAATCATTGTTAGATTCGGAGCATGATTAGTTCCGTGATTTAGTAACCGAAATTATTGTCCGCGTTATCGGGTGATGGTATCGTTATTTTTCTTGTCGGGGTAATCTATTACATAGTGGTCGAGACAGCGGTTTTTCGTGCAAACATAATTATCTAAAGTAGTTAACAAAGTGGTAGGAATACAAAACGAGTGCTCTCAGTGGGGACTGAAGTCAATCGTGAGGTATTGATAAGTGTACCCAGGAAATCCTTACGACGGAGACATTAGGTGGACCGCCCACGAACATCTGATGATTCACAGTATGGCTTTTATTATGAGGGGGCACCCTTATATGAGGAGCGTTGAAGTAGTGGCCCCTTTCTCATCGATTTGACAGGACTTTAGTCTGGATTTGCCTCAGACTAGAATGTCGTCCGTATATTGGTGGAACGCTGGTTCACTGGAATTCTGCCATCTAGAATATCGCTTGTAAGAGTCGCCGAGTACGCAATCTATAGACTGCATAACATAGCTGGGGAGTTTACGATTCTTATTTAATATTTTATAGAACTATGAAATCTTGTGTATTCAATGACATGTGGCTGTCTGAGGTGAGTTCACTTATGGATGCGACCGGTCTTTAAACAGAAGAAACATTAAAAAACACATTTTAAGGTTTGTTACTGACTGTGCGTACAAATTAATATGTTTGCTTGTGTCATATGATAACCATAGAGGCTCGGCTCGACCATTCAGCCTCTCATACAGAACACTTCAGTGAGTACGGAACTCCGGACATAATTGCTTGTATGACAGGTCTTAATAATTAGTACAAATTCCCTAGATAAATAGTAACAAATATTGATCCAAACTCTGTGGGTTTATGTGATTAATCCATCTAAAGTTATAGCGGACATTTAATAACGTAAGTTGATCACTGCCTCGTAATGTTATTCTTGTGTGCAACGAATAGATCGGTTTATTTACCCACATGGGTACTTCAATCGTCCACGTTGAGCGAATGCAAACAGCAACAGACGAGTAGTAATAGCATATAGGTGCAGACCTACAGAGGTAGATTTGTTTGAAAGAATGCCTAACTCTGGAAATTCTAGATACCCATTCTAATTAGCGTATCTAATAATGTAGTCCGAGCACAAATTGACACACGTTTATAGTAGACTGATTGAGAGAGTGTGACACCAGGTGATGTATCATAATGTATCTTAGTTTAGGCTGATACAACAAATCAGATTCCAGTGATCTAAGAGTAGCATAGTAGTTGAGTATGTTATGGACTTTATTACTGACTCTAGTAGAGTGGATACTTTGAAATACTAAATTAAACAACGACAGCTTGATATTCAGTATTTTTTTTCAAAACAAACAATAAGGAAGAGCAATACGATAATCCATTGCAATCGCAACTCTTAGTACGTATTGCGAATGAAACACACAGCATGACACATGAGCAAACATACATTTTAGTCAGACTGATATAGGGATCGAACAAATGACTCCATGTCGTAAGTATAGTGAAAAGAGATACCAGCATTGTGACAAAGACAACATACAGAAGGACGACACTCAAGTTCTGCGAGAGTGATCTCTCTGATGCAATTCGTCCTCAGTGTACAGAGATAACAGATCAAAACACACATGGAGACGGGTCAGATGTACATCAACGACTCTTTTCATCGAGAAAATGCTAGGTTAAACAAGACCAAATTGGTAGTCTTCGTCGTTTATGGTTTAAACTGGTCTATATAAAAACGAAGCTATTTGTCTCCTCAATATAGGTTACTTGCTAATTAACAACTGATTACTTAAAGTATACCAGAATGTTTAGTCAAGTAGATTTTATCAACTTTGCTGGTAAAATGAAAAGTACATGTGAATATTCTAATATAGCTCTCGAGATCTAAAACCTGGAGTTCTTTATATAATGCTAGTGAGTATGAGTGAAAAGGTTAGAAATAAGTAATTGTCCATAAATTTACACCGTTAGCGGATTATTCAATGTAAAATAATATCTCTGCTCTATTTGATATAAATACAATGTCATTGTTATGTCATTAAGCCTCACAAAAACCTAAGGTGATGGGACGATAAAAATACAATAAAACTCATTTTCTACAGATACAGGTCAAATTTGAATAACAGTATAAAGTAGTAACCTTACCGACTTCTACGTAGTGCATATACATAATCTATGTGATCTCGAGGAGGGCGGATCGTACCAAAAAAAATTCCAAGGATGGAACAAGGGTGGACAAAGAGTGGGTATACCAAATATGGTGAGAGAGTTTCTCTTGTTTGGATAAGAAAAACATTACCCTTATCAGTGCATAAAATTTAGTATTACACCATTGTGTTATATTTATATAGCATAAATCTGATCAGAGACGAAAGAATAGTACCAAAACAGAGTAATTCCACGATACCATGTATTCTTCCCTACTTTCTAATGGTACTCATCGATACCCTGATCAGCACATCCGTTGAAAAGCTCTATTATTATCTTCAACTTGATTATTACATTTACGATAATATCTATAACATTGTTCATTAATGACACAGAAATTTCAATAACATTTAGTAATAATTATATCTTGCAATGACGAGAGATAACATTATCTGTATTATTAACATATTGAGTTGCCGGAGTCTTATCATAAGATATTGGGTAATTATAACAAGTATACATTAGAAAAAAATTACAAATTAGAAGTATTTAATTTAGCGTAGAGCGACAAAGAGATTAGCGGATATTTACGCAATAAAAAGTACGTGGTAATTATAATTTTACTTCGCGTAATTTAATTTTTAGAATTGAATTACGATTTAAACTGAATCTATTACTTTTGGAAAGTCTGTAATTACCGAATGAATTTGAGAGGTGAAAAAAAAACTTGTTAACAGTCACGCATATCCTAAATATCTGTAGCAGATCTCAAAGCCATGCCTAGTAATACCCAGAAATTTAAAAATCCGCACGAAATGATAACATGCAAGTACCCTCTGGACATTACATTCGACCATGAATCTCAGAAAAAATCTATATTAAGTGGCGCAGAGTGATCGGGAAACCGAGTTTACCAGCTGCTCTAGATTGCTGTGCGCATTAATGAACATCAAATAATAATGCTTTAATTATATTAAAATGGAGATATAACAATACACCAAAAGAAGCACTCCAAAGTTATATGAAACCAAAAGATTCGTGTATAGTTTATGATACTGCATATTGAACACCGAAGAGTAATAAAGTGTCAAATCATTTGTACTTTTTCAGAAAGTGCCACTTTCCACATTAATAAAGGGCAAGAACTTACGTAACAACAATCAAATCTCGTAGGAACTGATGCCACAAATCTCAATTATGAGATGACGAAAAAGAGATTGGGCAAAACACGGACCCAAACTAGAGACGACACCAGAGGATTTAGAATTCAAAATGCTAAGTGGTATGATTATAAAACATCCTTATCGGCCGGGGTACACATCTAGCCGTAAGTGACCCCACTATTGTCCTTGTATCGAAGCGATATGAAACGAAAATATCAAATCTCGATATAGATCAGGATAATCATGCTGATAGTGAATTAGAAAACGGTACTGTATACAGTCTCGCATATGATGAAACAATGAGATCATGCATTGTTTGACCCAGAGTGATAGTGACCACAATTAAATTAATTTTAGACTAACGCATAGAATATCAACACTCTTTGTTTTAATTTTTGACAAGTTTGTAATTAACCGTGTTGTTGACAAACAAAATTCTTACAATAAAGGAAGCCACTGATAATAGTAGCCTGTCTTCATATCAAAAACTGAATAACCTTAGCGCGAGGGAACTAAGCTTCTTTGGCCGTGCAGTTAAGTTCACGCTAATCGTATACGGAGATCCACACATCAAACAATAATGCAAAGTTATGATGAATAGTAAATGTCCTGCTAAGAAGAAATATGTAAGATATAAGGACAGATGAGAAAAAAAGACTGAAAAATTCGTCCCGAAGATATTGTCAATCCCAGAAGTCAAAGTCTAAGTTATGCAATGTAATGGTCTATATTTCAATAAGAATTATCCCGAAAGATATGACAGACCAAGCCATGAGGAAGGACTTCTGCGGAACGTCTGTCAGTATTTGCTCAGTTAACCGCTAGATATATGAATCGACAAAATAATAGAAAGTGGAGAAGAATGATCATCATTAATGCCAACTGAAATGTTTTATTCCCAACATATGGATAACAGACAGTATACTAACAGAAAATTGTAAATCATAGAAGCCACCGCTTAATCGAATATTTTCTCGTTTATACATATAGAGCTGTGTTGCCTCGTATTGATGAAATACCTGCACTTTCATCCCAAAGGATATTTAAAAAAAAAGTAGGTCAGCTAATCCATCAAAAGAGAAGCAAGCAGGATATGTGGCCCATGAAGTGATGAACTTCCCAACACGATGTGTGTGAAAAACCGTTGAATATTAGCCAGAAAACTACAAAGACCAATATTGTCGAAATGAGGAACATCACAGCCAGTTTTTGAGTGACTCATGCAAACTTCATGGAAGATAAACTCTGTGTGCAGAATCAGAGATCGGAAGTGTTAATAACCAATGAGATAATATTTTAGAGAATATTGGCTGATTTCACTAAATATCAACAGTTTCTCCTTTTATTGGTCCTGAAATAGATCAAATGTTCCTAAAAAATTATTAAAAGGTCTTGTCTGATTAAATCTAAATTTCATTCGATCTTGTAAATGTCGGACAAGTTGTTGAAATCATATTATGTTTACATGTATAATGGGGCTGTCGAATAATCGGAGGATAATTTTTCATGAATAGTGATTGTTTGTAGATATGATTGAAACCGGCTTAGGGATTTTTCAAATTAACTAGAAGTTATCTTGGTAGAAAGAATAGTACATACAGGTAACATATAATAGCGTCTACTTGTTAAATTTGATAATTCAATTACTTAATTGTCACCATTTTAGTATCAATGTACATAGTTATGACGTAAATTAGATATGAGGCAAAAAATTTTCAAATATAATATTCAAGCTCAGTTCCACCTGCTATGTGTCACTGTCACATTTCTCAATCAACTAGAAGTCGTTTCAGACTTGTCTCATGTGACATAAGGATAATATTGCGACAAATCCACATAAATCAAATGTCATAAAGCAAACATTGCATACAGTGTTTTTCCATACATCCAGCTGTTATAGGCTGCATTGTAAGCTGTTCATTGGTAGTACAGAATCAGCTGTAGCTACAGCATCGTAGTGCTGCGCTGACAATCTTATTCTACTAGAGATCTAACAAGCTGTACGAGTAAATAATTCAGATAAAATGAAAGTCATAAGTCTATCCTAAGATCTAAGTCGATCATCAGTGGTGCCAAAACCTGTTGCTACAATTTCGGTGGGTTCTTGCGGTCCAAGTGCAAAGGAAATGAGACATTCCATGCGGTGAGTGTGGACATTCAAACGACTATATAATATATCTAAAGAATCTACTCAAACATCCCTAATCAATTGATGGAAATTTAATAAATTGGACTTACGAGATTGATCCGACTGTCGCGTTATAAACTTGTCGCATTTAAAAGAATGGATGCAATTGAAAACTCAGAATCGAAAGAAAAGGTCTTTTTAACAATGTTCGAGTAATTTGATATATGATCCCATATTGATAATTGTATTGCTTAAAATAATATAGATAAATTACATCCAGACAGACTACAGAAGAATAGTTGGCATCAGTTTTCACTAAGCTTATAAAAGTACCAATTATCTTTCATTTGAAATCTACAATATTCATTATGACGTTCATACGCAAACAGTGAAAGCCGAATTTTTCAATAAAAATATTTCCATATAAAACATGTTGCCCACTCAATTAAATGATACAAAATTTGACGAAGTAGGGATAAAATTCTGATGGGCATGTGTCCTGGGATCATCCTGACTCCCATGATTTTTTATTGTAGAAATATCTTTAAGATT
>CAJDSM010103657.1:0-10085 GCA_903981925.1 Ostrea lurida
CAGTGTGTAAAATATAGAAGCAAATTCATTACGGGGCTTCTAATATTATTCTATATGGATAGCAAGTTATTTGAGTTGAACAGCAGCAACTCAAATATTTTAAATTTTGTCTATTTTGAATGATTTTTGATGCTGCTTTTGCGTTAAATCTTCAATCTGCAACCCAAATTTACCACTCAGTACATCCACCAACAAAATGACATCGCCATCATCTTGAAACAAGGGGATCCCGGGGTATCCTTTCAACTAGAACACCATTTTCTGCAATTTTTTTACAATAAAATATAAATTGCATTTGTGATACATGATAAAAGTGAAGAGAGAATGAACTTCACAGACTAGTAAGTGATTATAGAAACCGATCTTTCATTTGATCTATATCTTTCAGAAAGTTTGCTAAAAATTGTGTGCGGGTAAAAGTTATATTTCATGGGCTTCCGAAAACGGAAATTATGTTACCTTATACCATGAATTTATATATAAAATATACTTTCTTTTAAAAATAATTTGATAAATATGCTCTTCCATAGACTTCAATGTAACAAAAAAAATCAAGCATAATAATTTTTTGAAAAATCCTATGGTGGATTATTTTCATTGATGAAACCTCAAAAATGATTACCATGATTACAAAAAATTCACCATTTCATTCCTATGAAAATGGTCGGGCATACATTGTGTTTTAAAAAGTACAGTGGGCCTATTTATTTTACATGTAACAGTGATCCTGAACATAATTTTTCAATGTTATATGACATCTGAATGAAGGTTTTTCTACCAATGTTTAACACACACGTGTCTATATGTTGACAGAGAGAGAGAGAGAGAGAGCCAGAGAGAGAGAGAGAGAGAGAGAGAGAGAGAGAGAGAGAGAGAGAGAGAGATTGAAACACAACAAATATTCTCCATATCTTGGAGTAAAATTATCGAATAATTTTGAATGCACCGATGCTAAAATTTTTCTCTCTCTGTGAGAATTTGCATGGACATTATATGTAAATCCAAATCTATTATAATCAGATAGTCTATGTGCAATAAGGCGACTTCCTTCGTTTGTCAATTCTTTACAGCTCTAATCTATTATGATCATTATAGAGCTTTAATTAATTAATTAATTTGTCACTAATTTTATAAATATATGCCATGATAATGACGAAAAAACAAACAGAATAACATTAGGGTAGTGGTCTAACTCACACTTGGGCTAATTCGACCGATGACATTTACTCCAGTATTTTAGTTCACAGTTTGTATCAGACAATTTTCCGAAAATAAAAAACATTTCCCCATTATGTTTTGCAACTTTTCTCTTCGAATTATTTAATACATTTGTTTGATTTGATTGTTATCACGGAAAATTCCTCGACAAGAGACCCCCGGGAAAATACGAACGACAACTCAACTAATGTTAGAGCGAAACCAATGCTTAAGGTATAAAAAAAAAAATAAATCTAAAGATTCATTGCCGTTAAATTGTTAAAAAAGAAAATACATTGCAAAAATAATAAAATTCATTAAAATAGTTAATTATATACCGTTTACAACAAAAACATTGCAAAAAATCGGTCAAGTTACCCTAGCATGATTTTATTGTTTGTGGTAACTTCGACGATAGAAATCAAAGCATTCTGTTCGCTATATGCAGTGCAATGAAGTAGATAAAATATTATTTTAAAAAATTACAGCTAGCCCAACTATTTCAGTAGTTGAAAATTACTTTAAATCGAATTATCTGGATCAATATAGAATTTTATAGATGAAGAAAAAATTTTCCCAAAAATTATACCGTGGAACCGACCCCCCACCCCCTCCTCTCAAGTTCAGATCAGACTAATAAAAAAAATGCGAAAGTATTATGATGAAGAATTGGTTGTTTGTTGGAATGGGAGACTATCACATGCACATATATACATATATTATTTCAGCATGTTTTCAAAACTTGGACAATATCAATATTTCATAAAAGAGAGACTGGATTACAAGGAGTTTGCATATGTAGTTCATTATAAAATCTTAGGAAGGAAAATTTTCATTTTCTTAAACGAAGTACTCTGAGACATAGAACGTTTACGCACTTGTATAGCATGTATTCTTTATCTATATATATCTCAGCCCATAACTGTTTCGGTAGTTCCACTTCATGTATTTTCAACTATTCCAAATTTAAGTAGAAACCAAAATTATTGAAGAATTAGAAAAACGGAGATATCGTGTTTGTAGCCGGTTCTCTCCTTCAAAACCATGCGTGTTTTGATAACGAGAAAAATCGGACTGCCCATAGAAGACTTCAGAGAAAAATCAAAAATTGTTCTGAACGTAAAGTTACAATTAAAACTAAAATAAAACCTTGTACGGGTATAATATTTTTCATGTATTAATATAGATGCCGATCGAGGAAGGACAGAACATTATGTTTACTTTAAAAGAATCCGAACCCAATTTAAAGTGGAGGGGGGGGGGGGCAACATATATTGTGATTATAAGCAAAATTTTAAGCCCGGGCAATTTGGCGAACATTAACTCTGAAGTAATTTACTCAGTATTGTTCAGTAAATTGTGAGAGGGGGGCTTTCAAATAACAAGCGAACTACATGTAATAACACCACTGGTAAGCAATAAATAAAAATCGGCGTAGCACTTTGGACTCTCGATAACGTGAGGTAACCGTTATCACATGGTAAAATCCTACCCTTACCTCTGAAAAACGGTTCAATTAAAAATCAAGTTTAATCAAATTGATGGATAATTCTTCTTAAATATTTGATCATTTTAATGCATATCTTCACCCCCTCCCCCCTCTTTTTGTTTATTAAAATTATTCATCGCCACGTCTGTAAAACGTAGAATATAGTTATGTCGATTTACCCTACACACGCGTCGAAGTACCCCAAATGACAATTGTACTGAAACGTACATTTCGCTATTTCTTCTTTTGACATATCTTACTAAACAAAAGTCATGATAAAATGGGATATTTCAGGTATTTAAACACCCAGCCTAACTTTAACTCTGTCATAGATTGATATACTCTTTTTCCAAAGTCACATGGTAAACATTAATTCGTCGAAGTAGACTCACCCTACCCTGAGCCATTAGAATATTTCTTTACAAGCAAAGTGTTTTTAAAAAATTTTCATGAAATAGCATTTTTTGTTTTAATTGTTGGGATGGTTCGTATATATATATTGTTTTTACACTGTTGCACATCTAAAAAAATTACAACAAATAACTCCATCCCCAGTAAGGCGTTCATATTCAAATTATTATATCTCAATCAAAGAAACGCATGTACTTTGAATGGATCACAAATCGACTGAAATGATTGGTGACGTTAAAACTCGCCCGCTGAGTTGATCCGTAAACAGAAAAATATATGTACAAATACTCGTACCAGTCTCATGACGGCTTCACAACTATTACAACTGTACAGCTTCACTTGGGAATAGCGCATACTTTTTTAATTTGCATTAGTGAATAAAATACGTCAATTTTTAAAATTGGTAAATCAAAAATTGTGGACCAGCCATTAAAATAAAGAAGAATGAAATAGGATTTAGATTTTTTCAAGAAAAATGACAAATAGTAATACTGTTTATTTTCCTAATACACCTCGTTACCCGAAGTTCCCGATCCCGTGTCCTAATATTACGAATATTGATTTTTTTTAAACTTTTACATCACACAAAATTCAGAATTAATAGATACCGCTAGCATCAAAACTGATAACAAAGTGCAAACTCCTATTTTTTCAACATAAGTGAATTTTTTATCTAAAGAATGCGTTCTGTAACCATGACAACGAAGGTGATATTGTCAAACAAACCACACCCATACATTCAAGTATCAATATAGTAATAATTTTCATGAAAATTTCATGAAGCATTGTCCAACGGATTTTGATGCTTGACAGAGAATGCTCTTAAGGGTGCATACTTCATCGATAAATGCCCCCCCCCCCCCCCCATTTGGTTGTTCATTCAACATCAGATATTGAAACATTTTTCATCCTTCCAACCGGATTCATCATACTTGGATGATTCATATTTGCCGGGCTGCACAATTCAAACCACTGCCTAACACCTTGTTACAATAGTTTTCAAGATATTTTGCTCAAGGTTAGACCCGTGTACAACTGAAGCCAGAAAAAAACCATCGAGCCCACCAGCACACCTCGCTTCCCTTGGGTTAGATATATTGATACGTTATGATGCAAATCAGAATACCAGTACACAAAGTTGTTGAACTTCCACACAACTATAAAACAATGTTGGGATCTCTCGCAAAGAATCCGTTTTGCAGAATTGAGTCATTAGTTTAAGCTCTATTTCTTCCTGACGAGGCCGATTCTATACTGGAGAGTCGTGCAAATTTTATAAGACTTTACAATGCGATTAGCAGGGCCATTTCGGCATACCACCATATCTAGAACCACTGAGCCCCTTCGCACAGGATCTTTCACATGTGGTTGGCAATTTTTGGATTAATTTAATGGCATTAAGAAATGTGTATTTTCCCGAAGTGAATGAGGCTACTCCAGGCATTATGCAACTTTTTCAAACAGATAGTGGCTGGTTTCAGCCAAACCTTTATTGTGGTGTTAGCTTCCAAGGACCAGTGTCATTTATCGTTGCCAATCTCGATGGTTAGCCCCCCCCCCCCCCCAATTTTAAGGCGACATAACTTTCTGGAATTGGGCCTATTGTCTTGGCCTTATGATATGGGCCCAGTTTACCAAAAACAAAAAAGTTGTTCTTCACGTGGACAACCTGGACCTGGTACACATCCTAAATAAACAGTCTTGCTAGCATCACTTAGGTCATGCATCTATTAGATCAGTTAGTTCTCATGCACGTCAAACACATATTTCAATTCAAAGCCGAACATATAAACAGCAAAGTTAAGTATTTGCTAGATGCAATATCTCGTAAAACAGTGGACATTCTTCAGGGTAGGCTGCACCACAAGCAAGACGAACACCCCAATCAATCCCGGTCCCAATTCCTGAAGAGGCTCTCCGGACGTCAGATACATCAGTGCTAGATCTCTGTAGCAACAAAACACTAGATCATCACATCAAGTAAGGCATCAAGGGCCATTCGAAGGCATTTCGTAGTTTACATGATCTGCATCAGGAACATGGCCTTCCACCTGAAATCGCACATTACACGGTTTCATTACATACCTGTCGTTAATGGCTACAAACACTCCACAGCCCAATGTACATTGAAACTGCAATTAGTTTTTATGCCAAAACCTTCTCACAATGTTGAGCTGCTACTGGTCAAATTTATCATCAGAAAACTTTTGCAGGGCATGCATTTAAGAGCTAGATCCAATAGTAAAGACTCATCGATGACCATAACGATGTAGAGATGTCAACCGTATCATTTCGGTTTTACACACAGCATGTCACAACTATATGAAACAAAATTATTATTCCGCAGCCTTTACACTTGCATGTCATGCTTTCTTGCGCAGGGAGATAGCCACTATCTAAAGACAACACTACCTCAATCAATATTACAGTTTGAATAACATCAGTTTTCTACATTTAAATACAGCTAACTGTCAGGGCGTTCTAAAACCGACCAGTAGGTGTATGGAACAGTTCCTCAGTAATCACCGCCATCCCATGCCACAGCATGTCCATTCGCCGCTATCAGGTTTTTGATGCAATCTCACCCTACGAAAAATGGCCCTTTGTTTGTTCACTTTTGGGGGACAGCCCCTAACTCTATCAGTTCTATGCAACATTAAACAGTGAATTTGCTCTCCTTTGGATTGACACCACAATATTCAACTCCCATATTCAGGATAGGAGCGGCTACTACCTTGGCTATGCAAGGGTCCAAGTAATGTCATTTCAGCAACAGGGCGATGGTCTCCAGGGTGTTCCATGCTTTATATCGCTTAAATGTATATGTTGTTGTAATTTTTTGGCTTCAATTGTTTGTATGCAATGTGACTTTTGCTACCACAAAGCTAATTCACACCAAGATTTTTTAGAGGTAACAAGAGTTGGAATGTGGGTTCCAAATCCATTGTTCAAGAGAGCAGCAACTATCATCAACCAATGAACTTGGGGTTTCACCTCAACCTGGACAATTCTCGATTTTGTGGCAAAGGCTATGCGCCCCCCCCCAGCAGAAATGCAGGGACCTGCTCCTAACTAACTACCTTATATACGGTACAAAATCCTCCCAACTTCTTAATTATCCATTGCGGAGCCACAGATGTAGACAACGACAACCTAGCGCCTGCTGCAAATTTTAATTTCTACTTTATTACAAAATTCGGGAACTATGTTTCCTACCACCTCTATCGTATGGTCCTCGTCATTGCCTAGGTTCTCGCTGGCGTTGTTTCACGATAAATATCAAGGGCAATGAACAGGGTCAGGGTAGAATGGATAGGGCAGGCTATCAGGTTTTTGGCGAGTGCGGGGTGGGCGTTATATTAAACATTTCAATTTTTTGTGCAAAACCACCGTCACTATTTGATTCTTGATGGGTTTCATTTATTCTCAAACTTGGTTAAATGAGCTTGTTTTTTTTCCTTGAAACAACCATCCAGGGAGGCCCTCTAAACTTCACCAGTTGTGGGACAACGGCCTTCCCATTCTTAATCTAGGGGTAGACTTCGTACTGGCAGCGGTGACCATTGGTGTGGGTGCTGTGCCGTCACCATTTGTGGGCACTCCGATTGGTGGCGGTGGCAGAGCCATGTTCAAAGCCCTTGCAAGTGGCGTGTTTTCGTCCACACCCCTACTCCAATGGAAGAGTGTCAAACCATCTGGAATGTGTTATTCTACTGTCTGGATGATCTTGTAAATTCGTTATGTGCAGTTGGCAAACTTAACCAATGATCTGGGTGGAATGGACAACCATACACTCCTAGGTACAATTGTATGAACATTTGGTTGACTTGGACATTTTATATGATTAATTTGTAAAATTTGTGCTTTGAATTTGTTTTTTTCGTGACGCTGTTGCTTTTGCGATCACCCATTGCACCAAAAGCTTCCTTTGATGCTCATTGCGCATTAAGCCTATTGATGGGGCCGTCACATTTGTTGATTTGTTATGATGCTTTTGCAAAACCACATTGCACAATAAGGCTTATTGATGAGCCGTCACTTTTGTTAGGCTCACCTGAACCGAAGGTTTCAAGTGAGCTATCTGTATCACCTTTTGTCCGTTCGTCCGTCTGTCCGTCTGTCCGTCCGTTCTGTCGGTCTGTCCGTCTGTCCGTCCGTCCGTCTTGTCTGTTTAACTTTTCACATTTTCGACTTCTTCTAGAGAAACCGCTTTGGGCCAAATTCAACCAAACTTGCGTTACACATCATCCTTGGGTAAAGGGACTTCAAGTTGTTTCAAATGAAGGGACCAGTCCCTCATCAAAGGGGGAGATAATCACGAAAATGCAAAAATAGGGTGTGTCATTTAAAAAATCTTCTTCTCAAAGAACCACTGCGGCCAAGAAAAGCTGAAATTTAGATGGAAGCTTCCTGATATAGTGTTTAGATTCAAGTTTGTTCAAATCATGACCTCTGGGTGTACGATGGGGCCACAATAGGGATCAAAGTTTTACATATGATTGTATAGGGGAAAATCTTTAGAAATCTCTTCTTAAGAAACCATGGGCCAGGAAAGCTGAAATTTATGTGGAAGCTCCTGATATAGAGGAGATTCAAGTTTGTTCAAAATCATGACCCCCGGCGGTATGATTGGGGCCCACAATTGGGGATCAAAGTTTTACATATGATATATAGGAAAGATCTTTTAAAATCTTTTCTTCTCAAGAACCACTGGGCCTAGGAAAGGCTGAAATTTATATTGGAAGTTTTCCTGATATAGAGGAGATTCAAGTTTGGTTCAAATCATGGCCCTGGGGTTACGATGGGGCCACAATAGGTGATCAAAGTTATAACATATGATTTGTATAGGGAAAATCTTTAAAAATCTTCTTCTTAAGAAACACGGGGCCAGAAAGCTGAAAATTTATATGAAGTTTCCTGATATAGAGGAGATTCAAGTTTGGTTCAAATCATGACCCCCGGGGGTATGAGGGGCCCCCAATTGGGGATCAAATTTTACATGAATGATTATATAGGAAAACTGTAAATCCTTCTTAGACCACTGGCCAGGAAACTGAATTTATATAGGAAGTTTCCTGATATAGAGAGATTCAAAGTTTGTTCAAATCAATTTGGCCCCCGGGGGATACGAATGGGGCCACAATAGGATTCCAAAAGTTTACATATGATTGATATAGGGAAAATCTTTAAAAATCTTCTTCTTAAGAAAACACTGGCCAGGAAAGCTAAAATTTATAGGAAGTTTCCTGATAATAGAGGAGATTCAAGTTTGTTCACAAATCTATGGCCCCCTGGGGTACGATGAGGCCGACAATAGGGGATCAAAATTATACTAGGGAAAATCTTTAAAAATCTTTTTCTCAAGATCCGTTTTTGGACCAGGAAAGACAACAACCTGAAAATTTATATGAGGCTTTCCTGATGTAGAGGACATTCTAGTTTGTTCAAATCATGACCCCGGGGTACGATGGGAGCCACAATAGGGGATCAAAGTTTTAAAATATAATTATATAGGAAAATCCTTTAAAAAATCTTCTCTCAAAAGAACCAACTGGACCAGGGAAAGCTGAAATTAGGATGAAACCTTCCTGATAATTAGAGGAGATCAAGTTTCCTTCAAAATCATGACCCCGGGGGTACGATGGGGCCCCAATTGGGGGATCAAAAATTTATATATGATTATATAGGGAAAATCTTTTAAAAGTCTTCTTCTTCCAAGAACCACTGGGCCAGAAAAGCTTCCTTGAATAGTGAAGATAAAGTTTTGTTCAAATCATAGACCCTATGGAGTAAATTGTGGCCACAATGAGGTCAATATTTTACATGCAAATATATGGGAAAATTCTATTTTAAAATCTTCTTTATTGAACCAGACGAGTGGATATTTACCTGGAAAGCCTTCCATGATAGGTGTAGATTTAAGTTTGTTAAGATAATGCCCCCCTCCCCCTCGAGGGTTGGGTGGGGACCACAATGGGATTAAAAGTGCTACTACTGCTCTTCTTAGTGAAGCCAGTGCCTCAGGTGACGATGTGGCCCAATGGGCCCTCTTGTTTGATTTTGGCGAGGAACGCCCTATGCATCGGTAGCCTCAAATTGCTCAATTTACTCACCGCGGCCAGTAACGCCATAAAGTAATAAATTCATAAAATCGGTCATGTGTGTCTTGTTATATCATACATCTTGATACATGATTTCTTTCCTAGATAATTAACAGAGACTAAGTAACGTTTAGGTGATTTCTAATGCGTATTTGCAAAACATAATAAACATAGAAAAAGAAAAAAAAAGTTTTTCTATCCCAGATCAGAGATCAGAAATGACAAATTATAAAGTAACGGGAGGAGGGGGTATCATGATCTATGCCTCTAATGCCTGTGATATGTAACCTTCTCTGTATATATGAAACACAAGTGTATAGGAAACAATTATGATTTACAATTAAAACATGCCGATTTTTATCGTTCTATTTTTCATTTATTGCTGAACAAATGATAAATAATGTGAACGTAACATATTTTAAAAATGTATCTTTCTCTCTCTTTGTCTGAAAAGGTTTAAGACTGTCCGCTAATACGCGGGTTCGGTGGAGTTGGTACGTGGGTTCGGTTATTTACCTTTGATTTCACGGTGCGGGTAAATATTTCAAGATGTATTTCCTCTAAATCTTGCAAATATCAGAAAAGTAATGTGCTCACGGGTTGTCGGGGAGTCCATTCTATCTACTTATATTATGTAATGATAAACGTAAGCTAAAGGAGTCGGGAACATTCGTGGACAGTGAGGGCACCATCCTCTCCGGTCGCATATTCACACAAATTTCTCCTCTATATTGAATGTTCTTGTACCTGTCTATAATTTTGACAGGGACTTTTATATCTGACCACTTAGAACACTTTATGAGTGCTTTGATTGGGAATAAACAAGTTGTTATGTCCCCGTGATCGAAGATCGGAAGGCATATTGTTTTTGCCCTGTCTGTCATTCT
>CAJDSM010103685.1:998-19478 GCA_903981925.1 Ostrea lurida
TGATTTTGGCAACAGAATAGGTAATGAAGCTATAAAGTCCATCTGATTTTGGCAAAGAAAGTAATGAGCTATTAGAAGTTTCCCATCCCTAAACATCATAGATTGCATCAACCAAATTTCCTTTTGGACAGGGGACTTTTTGGACAAGGTCAATTTGTCACAAGGTCACCTCAGTAATATACCTTATATGCAAAGGAAAAAAGGTTACTTATTTTAACACAGATTTGACACAGTTTTACTGATATATCATGCAAAGAAATAACAAGCAAATGGATTTTCAAATAAAGGTCACCCTTAGGTCAACTTGGAAGGTCAAGATCACTCAAGCAACATGTCGTTTATAAGAAAAAATCCTACTTTCAACAGGTTTTGAACAAATGAAAATTGCCAAAAGAATTTCCTACCTAGATAATACTTCATTATATCAGTATACCTTATTTACAAATGAAATATATGGGTCATATTTGTTTTGTTAGGACGGTAAAGAAGTTCTTAGTCATGCATATTTTCATTACAAACGTATAAACTTTTACTTTTCCATGCCCTTGGTGGGGTAAAGCAGTGTTCATTCAGGCAAAAATATAAGATTGCCAATAAACACATTGATGCAAAGTACCAGGGATGTCTACAGTTATGAGACTATGTCTACTAGTGAAACATTAGTATTCACAACCAAGTTTTACCTGAAAAAAAATTTGTCCTATGATATTAATTCTCAATATTTCAGACCCTATCAAGGAGACCTTTTAGATGACCTGGATACAAACCCTGGAAAGTTTACAGTGGAGGACAGAAAACCCTGAGGATCAGCTGCCTCTATGTTACCTAAGTCTGCGGACAGTGAATGTCAAGTATACAGATACCCAAACTCCACATGTCTCCTAACTCTCTGTAGTACAACCCCCCTTCCACCCTCCACCACCCCACCAATAAGTAAACTGTCCATCTCTGATACAGACACAGAAAAAAAACAGACGGATGTTTATTATCATGCTGAAGGAGAATCAGCTCTTTGGCTAACCTCTGCTACGCTCCTATTACAAACCTTGATGTGAATTGGTGTAGGGGATATGCATCATTGATACATTCTTCACCGGACTTACTGTACCTGAATACTCTTTCCACTCTGCCTTCGGCTTACTCTTCAGCAACCAGGTCGATTTTCTTGCATTGCTGCACATTAGAAAATGGACTTGGTAATCACTCAGGGAATAACTAATTATTTGCAAACAGATACTGTTTTGAGCACACTGCAGTTTAAAAACCAGTATGGCAACAATTCGATTACATCCGAGGTCAGTGTGCGAGGTATCGAGGCCACGCACAGAGTGCCAAGGAGGAGGGTATACTGTTATACCCCTGTTATATCCATTCCCTCTTGAAAACAATATTGTCGTCACATTTTCTCAGCAATTACATATCCACCCACTTACTATTTTGGATAGATTACGTTCATCTGGGGGGTCCCCTAATATGCTTGCTGAATTCAGGCCTTTGCAGTCAATTCCTGTTAACTGAACTTACGGTAATCAATTTACTTTAAAATGGGGGTCATCACTCATTGAGCAGTATCTCACAGATTTGACTTTTATAATAAACATGTCGACGATGCAAGGCAAAGCCATTTCATGCAGAAAATTAGGACATGCCCAATTGTCTGTGCATGCAATATTTTTTGCATTCCCCGTTCCTGATCTTACAGCATTGGGCTACCTGGTTATTTCGAAGACTGTACATGATATATTAAATATTGCAAGAAAGTGACATTTGCATGTACAGTCGCGCTCATTACCTGGCATTCGAATATACCGGCAAATGCCCTAAACAGCAGAATTTGTGGTAACAAATTCTGCACACTAGTTATGCTTGATATAACGGCATATTCGCACTTCGGCACCGTCAGTACCTTATCGGCTAACAAATGTGACATTTACAGTATATTAAATCATGATAATAACGGCATGGTTATCTGATTTCTTCAATGCACCCGTTGTAAGACATTTTCTATCAGCAATATTCACATTTAAAGATTTTGACAAAAGAGAGAAAGGGAGACATGAGTGTATGTATCGTACTGAAAAAAAGACGCACGCGGGCATATTAGAATAGCGACAGCAGAATCAGTCCTCTGTGTTGCAATTAAATTATTAAAATGATCGCATGAGGCAGTTTTATATATCCGTACCAAAAGTTGGAAACGGCATAACATATATGAGTGTTACTGTTGCCTGCCTGTCTGGTACTCCGTAATTGTTATTCTTGTCTATATTCTCTAATTTAAGTCGTGTAGTTGGTGGGAAGAAGAAAGTCGGTGGTGGTTTCAAATTTGAACAAATCACAATGGTTTAACTCATTAAATGTTGTCATTTACGGGTTCATATGTTTTGTTTTTCGAAAGAATGATGTTAGTTGCAAAATGCTCTTATATAAAAGATCAATATGCCCAGTTAGTCTCTCCCGACAGTTTCATGTCAGCAATTTCTTCGCTTTACACATACTTATGTTAATTGTAACATTTTTAGACAATATCGTTCATTTAAAAAAAAATTGAAAATCCAGAAGCTGAAACTTGAAATTCCAGAAGCTTCCGGGGGCTCGCGGCCCCTGGTACCGCACTGGGGGAGGGTCATGAAGGGGCTGGGGGGGGCTTACGGCGACCACCAGACCCTCTGCCGATTTTATTCGACTTACGCTGCCTCAAAATTTCCTGGGCTTACGCCACTGACACTGGATATGTAAGACATATGCCAAGCAAGTATTTTAGTTTACTAACTATATCTGAATGTCCTCAAAAGAAATGGTTACGAATGATTAAAATTAAAATCCATTAAAATTATCAATTTTCTTCTTTGAACAACCATAACTTTTGTTTTCTGTAATTTATACAATGTAGTTTCCATTCTTGAATAACAATATTTTGAAAGAACTCGTCTAAACAATTTTGGAGACCTTCTGGGGATTCTTTGAGAATAAAGACAATGGTCATCAGCAAAAAATAAATGATAAAATGATATATCAACCATAAAAAATCTGATCGGTGAGTTAGTGATTACTTGATCAAGAATCAGGATATTTTTCAACATCATCAACAAAAATGGTTGAATGGTGCAGAGTGGGACTCAAATGTCCACCTTGTTTTGACACGAACATGGTTGGTTATTGATAAAAAAGCTCACTGTTTCTATCCTTGTCTGAAACAGAGCACAGCTTGATTGTTGCAGTAGATACTATTTTCATGTTTTATTATTCTATCTTTGTAAAAAGTTGCCACGATCCTTTTATGTCTTTATAAATCCTGAATGTAAAATGTGTGTCTCTTTGTTACACCATACAAGTTCATCTCTTAAATGCTTTTTGAAAAATTCCAAACAAAAGTCAGTACATAATATAGCTTCTTTATCTCTTCTTTACAGAGTATTTTGTTAAATTAAGAGCTTTTTTAATTATAATATGTTTATCTGTGTGTACCGGTATTCCTAAATCCTGCTGGAATGTGATACTTAATAATTTTTTAGTTCACTAGGTCATTTTTTATTGGACGCATTGATAGGAAGTTATTTAAAAACAGTTTACATGACTGGAGAACAGCTATTAGACTACTTATTTTCCTCTTTAGTTATTTGCATTTATCCCTTTCACAGATTTACTGCAAATGTTTGTAATAAATGAGAATTCCAAGATTTTTCGGCAATCTTGCCGACTCGATCAATGTTTGCTTATTAGATAGGAGTCAGTGAATTTTGTTTTAAAAATTTTAAACTATGTACATCTTAAAAAGGAGTATCATCAGTCCATTTCAATTTTATTGAATTCATTCAGATGAAGGTCTTACACGCAGTAACATGTTCCAGAGTTTCAAAACTAAGAAATACGATAGTTTTTCGCACTTCTTGAAAGTAAATGGAAAACCGCCAGAGGTTTAATTTTTCCATTCCATATCAAACACTAGTGTTTATGGTTTTTGATACTTATTTGTTTCTTCAGAGAGGGAAGCTCACGAGTAGACCATTCAAGTTAGGTATGGAAATGTTTTACCCGCATTAAGGATGCATCGATACTGCTCGCTTTATAGTATGAATAGTTCTGCCTCGGCAGTATTTTTCATATTTCCAAAAAACTTTTCGGCTCTAACGTAGGATTGAGACAATATAGTGTCAGCTATAGATTTACTAGCAAGTTTGCGTGACTGTTAGTTAGTACTTGGCACACACTTTCTTTCTAAATTGTTTTTAGCATATTGAAGAGCTTGAAGCTCGAAGTAAACAAACTTGTTTGGTTGCCCTTTTTTTTTAAGTTTTTGCCAAGATTTCTATATACCTCCCTTACTCACACACATTAAACATCTGTTAGAACTCTTCACTTACCCTTCTTAAGCTATGTTTTTGTTCTACTATGTTTTAGAAGATCTAAAACTATTACTTCTAAAATTTACAGTTTTTAACAACCTGCTTCAGGTGTATAAATTGATCGTTCTAATTGATTCCTATCAAATAGAAGATCAATATCAGTGTTTTACTTACATCTTTCAAGTCAATTATAAAGGGACTTCCCATTGATAATTTCTAAGTGAGTACTGGGTGTCAATCTTTAAACTTGAATATAATTGTCTCTAACATTTCTGACCACTGAGAATTCCTTGTTATCCGCAACCTTTATACACAATAATTTTACCATTTTCTTCGGTGCATCCTAGTTTCCGATGCGATCTTGTTTTTACTTAAAAGTTCAAACCAGTCGAAATAATGCATATGATCAGAAAATTCGTTGGGTAGCCCATCAACATTAAAATAAGCACGTCGTATGTGGCGATATAAGGAATTTTGACTAGCTAACATATTTGAATATACTGTTGCTCTTTGCCAGTTGAATTGAAAAGAGTAAGAAACCGCCATAAGGATTATAGTCTCCAAGACAATCCTACATTTTAACAAACGTAAATGAGTTTGATTTACACGATATATTTGCCACGTAGTTCCACCTAGTGAAATATTTGCAACCCTATTGAGATCTAAATTGATTAAAAAGAATATTTGTCGATTGGATGAAGTCATCGCGCACAATAATTGATTGATATGCGTGTTCGAATTCATTTGACGAGAAGCAATCAATCATTTGATTATGCGTTATTTCTTTGTCAAATTAAAACCAGGATCAGTCGTTGCAATCATTTTTTGTACTTGCAGCGGCGCTTTTCATGATTTATGTAACATAGTGACCAAGTCGAATTTAAAAACGTTCGTTACTTTTTCTATTTCTGTCGGTGTGAGCGACTTTCAAACGCAACGCTTAAAGCGCAAGCTTGAGCATTACCCCTCGCAACACAAAGCCTCATTTTATGTAAACAAATAGTCAAACTC
The DNA here is from genome assembly GCA_903981925.1 of Ostrea lurida. NCBI lineage: Eukaryota > Metazoa > Mollusca > Bivalvia > Ostreida > Ostreidae > Ostrea > Ostrea lurida. Next base: position 6,356 of record CAJDSM010103685.1, read on the forward strand.
TAGTTTCATATTGACCTTTTGAAAATCAATAGGGTTTGACCTTGATCTCTCATGGGCAACATTTTGAAGGTTTGTGTACCACTAATGTACTTTGCAATGAAATCGTGTCCGACTATCTTGTTCACAAGAATTGTTAATGTCAATAGTCTAGTAGTGACTTTGACCTTTCACTTGACCTTGAAAAGTTCAATAGGATTCATCCTCGCTCCATTGGGCAACATTTGTGAAGTTTTGATGGATTCTCTGATATGAATGCTGAGATTACCTCCAATATTCTTGTTCACAAGAATTTTTAGGTCATTAGTCCATAGTGACCTTGAACCTTTTGAACCTTAAAGAATCTATTCAGGGATTCATCCTCATCTCCTATTGGCAATATTTTGTGGAAGTTTGATGATTTCTCTGACTGATGATGAGTCCTCCATCTTGTTCACAAGAATTTTAGTCAATTAGTTCCATTTGTGCACCTTCACCTTTGCCCCCTCTGACTCCTATGTGAAATCAATTTAGTGTTCATCCTCTCTTCCAGGGCAAAACACGTATGTTGGAAGTTTATTGATGCTTTTGTTGATGAATGCTGAAGCTCCTATGCGTGTCATACAATGTTTGGACAACATGACACTTCTAAGTCGGGTAATAGTTTCTAGTGACCTTGACCTTTGACCTTGACCTTGAAAATTCAACTAGGGTCTCATTCGCCTCTTCCATGCCCGGCAACAGGAAGATTGGAACGGTTTTGCATTGAATTATGTGGAACAACATGAATTGTCTGCCGAGCGTCCTATTCGTGTTCACAATGTTTTGGGGTAAGTTAGTGTACTTAGTGGACTCAAATTAGCCTTTTGTGACTCCATATGAAAATCACATAGACGGTTTCCATCCTTTCTCCAAAGTAGTGGCCGACAGTTGTGGATAGGTTTGATGATTCTTTGAGAATGCTGCGACATCCTATCGTGTTTCACATGAGGTCCGGACAACACACCACACACACTCCACACAGCACACAACATCACACAACAGCACACAGCAACACACAACACACACACACAACACACACACACACACAACACACACACACCCACACACACAACACACACAACCACACACACACACACACACCAAAACACACACCAACATCCGCCACGGTCAGCGAATACTATATCGCCTTTCCGCAACTCGTGCGAGGGGGTAATAAACAAAAGTCGACTATGTGGGCTGTTGGCCTCTATGAACACTGTAAAACATTTATTGCACTAACTAAATGAGGTTACGCGGGCTTACAAATATTTTTCTTCCTATTAAAGACACTTGTTGACAAAACCCATTACACGAATCTTGTATTTGTAGGTGTGATAGCCATTTTTGCACACTTCCTAAGTCCTGTCGGTGGCCCTCAGAGGTTTCTCTCAGTACGACGCCTCGGCGGGTCTGTTGTGTCAATGAATACGATATATCAAACTTTGATGCAATTTACGCTTCTTATCATATATCGCTTTCGCGGATGAGTAAAGTGAATGTAAACTGCACAGTTTAGAGTTACATCGTATGACCAAGTATAGTGAATTATGCTATCAATTTCTTAAATATACGAATCTTCTCTTATATAGCAAACAGTTAGTAAATGTAGGAATGTTTATCAAGATAAGCAAAGTCTCTTATTTATCGTCCAAACCTTATGGTGACGTGCTATTATCATTTAATTTTTACTTTTAACCGCGTATAGAACGCTAACAACGCCGTATTAGCTCAGTTGGTCAAAAACACACTTAAGAATTGAAGGTGATTTTTCGATTCACGTTTACTTTGGACCAACATCAAAGTCTAAATGTGACATTATTTTGTGTTGTAATATAAAATTAAAGTGATAAGAAATAAAATTCTTATATTTTTTCGGGATCGAATCATGCAGGATTTAATCACCGATGATTTTTAGACGGTTATTTTAAACTTTCATCGCCGGCATTCGACTGCAGTTTTTTACCGTCCAATTAATTCGGTTGATATTACAGAATTAATCTTATATTTTTTCGCGGTGATGCAACTGATATCACCGGAATTCATTAGACCGGAATTAAAAAACTCATCAATGACCAGATTTAATTCAATGTTCATAATTATTTGTTTGCTTCACGTCCGCGAGTGAGATTTTTTAATGGTCCCGATAGATTCTCTATTCTATTATATTGCCGATGCGTGTTTAGGTATCTACTACCTACTAAATGCCATGGAGAATGGGCCAGGACTTCGAACTGCATGACATTTTTGGTGACGGCCGGTTAAAACGGTCTCTACCCCAGAGCCTAAATGACCCAACGTCCATTTGTAAACAAAAAAAATAAATTAGGACGAGCTATAGGGTGGGTATTACTATCTTATGTGTACACTAATTTTTCAAAGTTCTGTACTACATTAGAATATTCCACAATATATTCATGCCCCCAAGAAAAAATTACAGTCAACATTTAGGTGTAAATCCCTCTCTAAAAGTCGCTGGTTCTCCTGAGATCACAATATGGTTACCAACATGAGTGTTAGTTAAAAAAACAACTCTACTCAATCTCCGTCCGCTGTAGTTGACCACTCTAGTAGTGTTTTATAAAAAACATACAATATGTATAATGAAGTGATTCAAAAGATCCTGTCCCTAGACACAATAGGAGGTAAAAAACATTATAGCAAAAAAATTGATCATGGAGATTTATAACATTAGCACCTGCTTACCTCAAAATACCTTTTCAATCGTGAAAATTTCATTTGCTATGATATATCAGATAGTGAATATTTAAGACATATAAAATAATTTTTTTTTTTTTCTTCAGAAAAGCTCGCGGAATGTGTGTTCAAATTATTATTGTTTCGGAGTATTTTTTTCATATTTTTAATGACAGATTTCTGTTTTAAATCCTTTATTAGTATGCAAAATACTATTAATACTTTTTGTGATGGAATCACTAATATTTTTGTTTCTCAAATAGTTCTATTTGATTCATCAATAAAAAGCCACACCATACTAGCAGGGCGTGGGTGTTGACATCACTTGTATTGTACACACATTTAAACAAAGATATTGTCTCAAAAAATGTGGGAATTCGCACTTGTACTGGTGCTATTTCAGTGTAATATAGTAAGATCGTTATGTACTAATTACATTTGCGTGTATATTTGACCTCTTCAAGTCTTGCCAAAACTAATTGTATTCGGGCATGTGCTACGTGATAATAAGTCCAAAAACTATGTGTTTTGTGATTGCCTTTCTGGATGCAAAAAATTTCTTTATTTTCCACGTCATGAAATGGAGAAAGTAATTGTCGTAAGTACATCTGGCACGTAGACATATATTGTAGCTGGACTATTCGTTATGTCATGGAATATGTGTTAATTAAAAGGATAATATTTTAGTACCATTGTTGACAAAACAAAACGAAGGAATACAGAATGTTTGCCCACAAGGCCATTCATTACTACTCGCAGACTGAGTACGCAGTCATTTACTAGAGGTTAGTCCTAAATCAATCTTGTTAGTTTTCTCTCCCTACCACTAAAGAGGTTGTGGCCTTAGGTCCTCCAAATGCTCATATTTTTGCATTTTACGCTTGCTTTTAGGGAACAACTCTGCTAGGTGTGCGATACAATTTATACAGAAAACGCAGGTACGAATTTTTTAATTCCAAACATTGTTTATTAATATATAGAGCGTAACTAACTTATATTATGCTCATGACACTGTGTATTGATATTTCATTGTATTCAAATTTTACATCTCAAACTGAAGAGATTGTTAATCAAGTATTTGCTTTTCAATTATTATCACCTCTCTGAATGTTATGTTACTGACATGGTGCGTAAGAATTTATTATTGTCTCATTATGTTATTAAATCCGATTATCACAGTGGCTTAGCTGATATTTTAAATGTACTCTCTAAAGATTTGAGTGGCATTTGGGAAGCCATTGACCCTTCCTCATGAGAGCACTAAAGCGTAAATTCAAGCTACCCTAAAGTATCCAACCGAACTTCGTCTATAATTCCATCTATGTAGTTGTATTTAACATAGGTAGTACAGACTGAGAGACAAGTTTGTAAGAGAAGGATAATATGCTTGGGAACCCCATGGGCAAACAATAATTAGACCTACTTTGATGTCCCATCGACACATTGGCTTTTGCACCTTTGACCGACCAATTCAATAAAAGTGGACAAAAACCCTTTGTTTCAATTATGGGGTTTGGGTACTCATCATTGCCTGATCATGGTTGAACTCTAGGTAGGAAAAGCGTTAACACTAAAAGTCTGGGAATCCATTCTGGTCTACAGAACGGATGGACAGACAAAATCCAGTGATTCCTTTGTGTAACACCCTCCTGCCCCTCTATCACCCGCAACTTGTTTGTATGCAAGGGGGTCATGAATTATGAAAAAAAGGGCTCTTTGTGTCATTCCATAAATATTCAGATTTACTTTCAACCACGATTCAAACATGTGCAGCTTATATAGAACATATGTTGAAAAAGAATTGTTTTTTCAAATGGTTTTGTCACAAATAAAAACCTATAAACCTGTATTGGTTACCATAGCGTTTGTCAGCCGCCTTGGATTCCCCCCAGGTCAGGAGATCCAGCCTACCCCCGATGGGTATCACAATAATATCTATCAAATCTTTTAGGTTGAAAGGCCATCTACGATTGACTTGATTCATTGGTTTCTCTCTCCTCCAAACAACGTTCTGCTCAAGAGGTTTCTAATAGACAGCTATTTATGAAAGATTTTACATAAATCTGGTCTCTTTGTGCTCAGAATTGTTTTGCACCCACCCCCATATCTCCTAGGGGACCCACACTAGGAGGGTCCAAGAAGATAACAATTGTCCCCACTTTTTATACATCTTTTCTTATATTAATAATAAGTGTCCTCCTACCGAAGCCATATAAGTTATTCTATACAAACAATACCATCTTACGTCTTTTCACCAAAAATTTTTTCATATTCTTCTCACAGTAATATTTTTAGCAATAAGAGTGTTTTAGTGATTGTCTTTATTCAATAATGTTTATAATCTCTAAACACTTATCAGTACTCTTCAAATGTTTGGCCCCTCTTTCACGCTTTCTGTTGGTCGTTTTCAGAACCCCCTATCCCCCGGTGGGACATCACAAACATTTTTTACCAATATTCTCGCGGTTAAAATGACAGCTTCCCTCCTTACTTTCATTACTAAGAATCATCATCTATTGCGATCAACTATTGGCTCTTCTCTACAGAACTAACTCACATTCGAGGTTTGCTCTATAAGCAAAGAAATTTTTTTTAGAAATTAATGTGCGGTCCCACGATTTAATTAGGCAGTTCACATACTCCTCCCACCGCGCCGCAAGTCGCACCGCAGCCGTTTGTCCAAGAACCTGAAATTTTATGCGTAATTTTCTTAATGTTGCCTCCTATCGCTCTCACTCACACATATGTGATGCTTCATCGCCACAAATTGAAATAGATAGAATCTGGGCACTGATGGTTGTATTCCGATGATAGAGATATATGTTTATATCAATATGTTTCAAGTTGTTAATAATTTCAATGCTGCTTAATCCTAATCGCTTTTTAACCTATTGTCGCTCTCTTCCAACTCCTCGTAAAATTAGAACTCTAATACGATGTCCCTCTTTACTCCTCTCTTGAATAGTAGGAGTCTATTAGAAATTTACAATTTTGATAAAAAAAGCACGGTCTTCCTTTATAAATTTAGATTCAATGAGAATCTCATCCATTTGTTAGTGACTATCTATCAATATATATATATATATCAGAGGTTAGGCAGATTATAGAGAGAAGATGTCTTTTCAAAATGTTATTTTGATATATTAAAAACTCAAATGATTTGTGACCTCAAAGAGTATTTGAGCCCCCTCGCTCCAAGAAGCGACAAGCTTACAACTCGCTCGCAATATCTCGAGGTGTTCCAAGGCAATATTTACTCAGAATTTGCGTTTTACAGGGAGCGCGATCACAACCACCTAACACCCACCGGGGAGGAAAATACACCAAAATTATTTCCAAATTTTCGTAAAGCCTATTCTCCTGACATCGCCAGTTTTAACCATATCATCTTATCGCATTTTTTTTGAGTTGCGTCTCATGTAGGACATGCTGCTCTGTTTCGTTAAGAAGAAGATATTTGAAAATTGGTACACTCTACCTTTGTGACTGATTTTGTGCGCTCGGACAGTGTTATTGACACTTTTACACCCAAGTGCTTCTCGTCACAATGATGAGTCTCACAAAACGAGGACACTGAAAGGAATAATAGTACATAACTCTTCATTGTGCACCCTGTCGTTCCAAGAGAGAATGTCATTCCAATGCCAAGGATTTTTAGTAATAAATTGGGAGAAAACTAAGGAGGTATTGCCTAGGAAAGAAAAGAGTTATAAAAATAGATATCAATTATGTTTAAAACCATTTCTCAATCAAGTTACCAATTATTTTAGCCACCTCCGACTGTCAACTCAATACGCTAAATTCCTTCTAATCCACTAGACTAGAGATTCACAAATTTAACTCTCATATTTTGGATAAAAGGACTATACTTGTAACACCTATAACTGTGTGACTCTGCGATGAGAGAGCCACTCATACTGGACCCCTTTTCAGCTCATTATCATTAATATAAATAGCATTCATAGAAGAAGTTTGACTTATATGGTCAAGAATGTTCTTTGAGATATTAGTAAAAACGCACTGAGGCCTCTACCAACTGCTCTCCGTCCCGCACTCTTGGGAGTGTGTACAAGAACCCTTTACCCTCCCGTTATGGGCCATCACTCAAATTGCTTAGCTCTCTCGTGTCGGTTAAATTGTGCCTCTGTGCACGTGGCTCTACATCACTATGACATATTAGTTTCTCTCTCAGATATTGTTTCGAGTTGTATAACGATTAGAAGATATTTTCAAAACAATTATATTTTTGTAGTCAACTCTCGTTAAATTTGGTCATCTGTTCTTTGCTCCCTACTCGTTTCCCAAGGTTCTCCGCATAGTCTTATGTCAAAGAGGACCGTGATAACTCTCTCTCTACGTCTCAGATTTGATTGCTAGCTCCTCTTTCAAGTGCACTCATAACAACTGTCGTGCTGATTCATATGTTACAAACTTAATTTTGTGACTAATATGATATTTGGAGGGTAACTGTGTTGCGTTCTCTCGCAAGTAATAAATGAAATGCTCGAATGTGATAAAATGTGATACAGCATTGTCTTTACATCCATTGTTTTCCTATTCTAATGCATTTGAGTGGTATCCCATTTTGGTGCCCCACCCCCCTGTCCTTAAGAGTACTCAAATCCTCCCTACACACCCTAGACTCAATGACAGTTTATACATTTATATTTATTAAACACGGACTTTGTCCTCAATTTACTTCACATAACACATTGCCTGTTTAACTATTCATATCGCTCTCCGACTAATGCATTTCTCCTATTTAGACATAAAAAGAAAGAATGCTTTTCAATACTAGGTTGTGTGAATACATGATATACATATTTGATGACGTGTACCAAGTTTGGCCCCGACCCGTGATTAGTACAGAAGTACCAACCTATCTCCTCGCATAGTTACAGGCTCTCATCTAGAAATTGTAAACAAAATATCTTTGTAAATTCGTTCAATTTATCTCTTTGCTCTCATACTAGTGCACATTACATTGCTTACATCTTTTTGTGTTCTCTCCTCTAGGTACGTGTGTGCATTGTTAAGAAGAAATTTTGGAAAAATGTCATTTTTCGCGAGTGGGCGATATTTTTTGCTCCATGCACCGCCCATAAGGCCACCCTTAGAGGGTCATAATCTCAGAGAGAAGCCTAGAAAAGTTATAAGCGCCAATTTATGTCCCCTCTGTAGTGTCACCAAGGTGAGCACATGTCTTTCATGCTTGTCGCGTTAGAATGTGTTGGCATGATGAAAATTTGGATATGGCCGTGGCTGTGTTATGGTCTCTCATGAGAGGAAGTCAGCAATATATCCTTATATCAATGTTTATACGCATCGTTACCGGAGGAGCGTGAACGCCCAACCCGTAACACGACCGTTGAACACTTGATACGACCAATCGCAGTTTAAACGAGTATCCAATAGGTTCAACCTGATCTAGATAACTCAGAGGTGATCCCTAAGTAATATCACACTATTCCACACAAACATCTTCCAGCGTATTCTTTGCCTCGAAGAATCCAATAAGAATAGATGATGAAGTAATGAGATACACTATTAATTGGGTCACACAAGGGATCAGCTTCTGAGATAGGAGGAAAAAAGAAAAAGCATTTGATTTTCAAACCATTGATTTTCATTTAGAATGTAACCCGCCAACAGACCCACTAGGTGCGATAATATCTGGAACAGAATCTGGAGCCAGTTGATGCAAGTAAACCTGACTCCTCTATTTCAATGGCGCTACTCATAGATGATATAATTCATGGACAGAGTAGTCTCACAGGTAAATAGCTATTTTAAAATGGACAATCATGGTCGACAGTCAAGATGTGCGATTTTTCGTAGAATGGTGTAATTAAATCTTAATGACTGTGATGCTACCCTTAATGTAATAGCTGTCAAGTTCAGGGAATTTGCAATGATTGTCAGACTTCATCTGATTAATTTGATGTCCATTTTTAGAATTCATACATAGTAGCCCCGAGGCATTATCCAACAAGTAGATATAACACTGTACGAGCTATTGACTACTTTCGAGTTATAACTTTTTGAGCCTATTTTATTGGAATCATATTACTTTTGCGAGGCCTATTTTATGGATCGCAACATCCAAATAGTATTATTCATGAATGTCAACACTGTATTTTTTGTCATATTGCTTTGGTTCAATTTTCTTACACTGAGGAAATATACGATATTACATATATATTCCCATCAACTTGTAAGCTGGTATTTCTTAATTTCTCATTGAAAAGACGAGCTTAGTGTGTTAGATGGATTAGTCATTATGGGACACCATTCTTTGATCTCGATCGTAAGAATGAATATGGTTATAAGTATCATGTAAATAAACTTAGAAGGGTATTCTGGAAGTCTCTCCACAACAACTGTAACTACTGAGACCAGCTTTTCACCTTTCAAATTGCATATGATTCTAGGACTTCAATGAGTTCGGTATCTGGTACAGTTTTGGCCTCCAATTTTGGTAAATATAATGCTAAAGGTACGATTATACACCCCGATATTATAAGGAGTACACAGGGTTCTTTAGAAATACCACAACTCATTTAAATATGGTAACTGGTATTTTATTGATAATGTTCCATTCGTTAATTTCTTCTTACCATTTAGTGATTATTAAATAGATCCAAATTTAGAAATAAAAACAATAACATTAAACATAAAAAAGAAATAAAAAAAAAAACATAAAAAATGACACAAAACATAAATAAAAGAAATCGATAACCAAAATTAAATAAAGAAACAAACATATGTATAATCAAGAATAAAGATAAAAAATATAATAGAAAGTACAAAGAATAAAAAAAAAATAATTAAAGATTAGGATTAATAATAAGTATTTATAAAGAGTGAAGAAATAAAAATAACCAGTAATATTATTATTGAAAGTTGTCAAACAAAAACAAATTTGTAATTCAAGTAATAAATATAATAACAAAAATACATAACAATAAAGCACCAAAAACCCAGATAAATAAAGAAAAGTACAAGACACAGATAATATTGATATTTTTAAAAAGTTTCTAGATATGTATGATAATAATACACAAAATCATTCTCTTGGCAAATGTACTTATAATACTGCACCAGCAGTTCCTGTATCCGGTCATAGGAGTGAATTTCCCTAACTACAGTATGCTCTTGAGATTTTAAATGATTAGTGAGGTCATTCTGTAAAAAAGTCAATATAGATAGAGAATAATAATAAATGGTGTGAGAGGGGATATGAGATTTATATTGAACCGACATAAGTGGATTACTTTTCCATCAGATGGTTACGAGTCTTATATTACAGAATTAAAGCTATTGTCATTTACATTGCGGTTTCTCCCCCCAATTAGTATTATTTAATTTCCAAGTCTTGTCGATTTTATTTATCTGATTATATATATTTAAAAAAGAAATACAATACCAAACCTAACATTTAACCAAACACCACCCAACTCTTCTCCCGATTTACCCTTCACATCCCGAGATACAGCAGGGTACACCTAGATTTAGGTCTTTCCACAAGATGCAAATAAATAAAGAACGTCAGGACTTTACATAGCACTAGAAAGCTACAAATCTGTTTGTATGTAAGCATATTTGTTATTATGAAGAAGTTTTAATTGGTCATAATTTTCATATCGTTGAAAACATCAGTGGGATACATGAAAAGGATTATTTTTCTCATCACACCTATTCGCTCGTTCGTTAGACGTATGTGTGCAACCAATGTGGTGGGCGATCAAGGTCATGAAATGTTTACTAGCCAAGAATCTTAAGTCCGATATACCAGGTAACGATAGCATAGTTAAAAACGATGTATCTTTAGTTTTAGTTCACCAGGATCTGATTTATTAGCTTCAGTATAGTTTGGTAGACCAAGTTTTGAAAAAGAAAACCATATAAGGGAAGTCACTAACACCATCACCATTATGAAAACTTCAGTTAGAATATTTATTGCTGGCAGATTTAGAACACAGAAGGGGAACTGATTTATTCCTCTTTTACCCTCAAGAGAATGTTTCTTTTTTAATCATACAAGCTGGAAATAAACCAAAACCGGCATGACTAATACAGATTACGATAAATCGAAGGGACGATAAAACAGTAATAAACAGCAGCAACAAGTGTAGTAATCTGGATATGGCAATGACTCGAGATACTTTATAATCACAAATGATTGTTGAAAGTATTGACTTAGATTGCAAAACTGTCTGTTTATTATATCTCATAGAACAGAAGCCAAATGGTGCCTCGTGCATTCACAGAGAGACTCAATAATGGGATTCAATTTTATATACTATTACACACATATGAGGTGTGATATTGACGCATTGGAGCTATTTTTCAGAGCCAACGTGGTAGGCTAGCGTGACAGGCACACTCACAAAGAAATGCGAGCTCAAAATACGCATACTCATGGTAATGTCAGTCTCATGGCACAGAGCCCCTAGAAGCTACTATAGACTTCAGTGTTCTGTCATATGTTTGTAAGCTGTTACAAGTTGATTAATATTATCAGCTACTGAAAGTGTGGATCTCCAACAAAGGTACTGCAACTAAGATACTCAGATATATCAACAGAATATAGTCTACCGCGTGTATCCATCTATAATTTGTACCTCTCAAGTATAATAACTGTAATGCATGCAAGTGCATAACAATATCAATCCTTTTTTTTCAGTTCTTGCCCACATATAATAAACAATAAATTTACTATTGCAGCTTTTTGTTACTATATTTCAACTTTACCATCTTATCTTTGGACAGGGGACTTTTGGACCAAGGTCAATTTGTCAAGGTCACCTCAGAATATATACCTTATGCAAAGAAAAAGTTACTTATTTTAACAGATTTTGAACAAGTTTTACTGATATATCATGCAAAGAAATAACAAGCAAATGGTTTTCAAATAAAGGTCACCCTTAGGTCAACTTGGAAGGTCAAGATCACTCAAGCAACATGTCGTTTATAAGAAAAAATCCTACTTTCAACAGGTTTTGAACAAATGAAAATTGCCAAAAGAATTTCCTACCTAGATAATACTTCATTATATCAGTATACCTTATTTACAAATGAAATATATGGGTCATATTTGTTTTGTTAGGACGGTAAAGAAGTTCTTAGTCATGCATATTTTCATTACAAACGTATAAACTTTTACTTTTCCATGCCCTTGGTGGGGTAAAGCAGTGTTCATTCAGGCAAAAATATAAGATTGCCAATAAACACATTGATGCAAAGTACCAGGGATGTCTACAGTTATGAGACTATGTCTACTAGTGAAACATTAGTATTCACAACCAAGTTTTACCTGGAAAAAAATTGGTCCTATGTATAAATTCTCAATATTTCAGACCCTCATAAGGATGACCTTTTAGAGTTGACCCTGGATACAAACCTGGAAAAGTTTACAGTGGAGGACAGAGAAAACCTGAGGAGTCAGCTGGCCTCTATGTTACCTAAGTCTGCGGACAGTGATGTCAGTATAGAGATACAAAACCTCCACATGTCTCCTAACTCTCTGTAAGTACAACCCCCCTTCCACCCCCCACCCACCCCCCAGCAAAAGTAAACTGTCCATCTCTGATACAGACAGCAAACAAAACAGACGGATTGTTTATTATATCCATGCTCCGAAGGAGCAATCAGCAATCTTTGGCTAACTCTGCTACGCTCCATACAAACCTTGGATGTGAATGGTGTAGGGATATGCATCGATTTGATACATTTCTTCACCGGATGTACCTGAATACTCTTTTCCACTCTGCTTCGGCTACTCCTTCAGCAACAGTCGATTTTCTTGCATTGCTGCAATTTAGAAAAAATGGACTTGGTAATCACTCAGGGAATAACTAAGTTATTTGCAACAGATACTTTGTTTTGAGCACACGAGTTTAAAAACCCAGTATGGCAACAATCCGATTACATCCGAGGTCAGTGTGCGAGGTACGAGCCACGCACAGAGTGCCAAAGGAGAGGGGTATACTGTTATACCCCTGTTTATCCATCCCTCTGAAACAAATATTGTCGTCACATTTTTCTCAGCAATTACATATCACACCCACTTACTATTTGATAGATTACGTCATCTGGGGGTCCCCTAATATGCTTGCTGAATTCAGGCCTTTGCTTGTCAACTTCCTGTTAACTGACTTACCGGTAATCAAATTTACTTTAAAATGGGGGTATCCTCATTGAGCAGTATCTCACAGATTGACTTTATAATAAACATGTCCGACGATTGCAAGGCAAAGCCATTTTCATGCACAAAATTAGACATGCCCAATGTCTGTGCATGCAATTTTTGCATTCCCGTTCCTGATCTTACCAGGCATTGGGCTACCTGGTTATTTCGAAGACTGTACATGTATATATTAAATATTGCAAGAAAGTGAACATTTGCATG
>CAJDSM010103713.1:917-15631 GCA_903981925.1 Ostrea lurida
AATCCCAGAAATGTGATACTATAGGGCACCCCGCATTTCATGCGGGCCTAATAAGGAACTTTTCATTGTATATGAACATTTCTCAGTTGACCTTACCTTTCCAAAAAATTGACCTTAGTAGCTTATCTGAAACCTTTCCTTTACTATTTTGGATACATTTTCAATACTTGTTCAAAACTTTAATAAGGCACTTTCCCATATATAAATATATATACATTGATGACCTACCTTTAAAAGACCTTATCCAAAGTACCATGTCCAAGAAATATTTGTGATCAATTATATGAATTTATGATGAAAGTTAAGGTGGAACTTATATGTAAAAAATGGTTGTAAAAGGAATATTTTAATTCTGATACCTTGACCTTTCCTAAATGACCCTTGAAAAGCCTTGATCACCAAGCCTTTGTCTCAAAGAACATTTATGTAAATTTGCATCAATTTATGATGAAAGGTTTATAATTATACTCGAGACAACGGACACGACGGCGACTATATGCTCCCCCGAAATTTCGGGTTACATAAAAATATATAATACAATTTAAACCCATATCTGGATTTTGAACTAAACTCTCCTAACATATGTTGACATATTATGAGTTATCTGTGAATTCAAAGATATCGAGGGTAAAAGTGTAAAAATACTAAAAAGAAATATGTGCGGGACTTCTGAATCACTCACATCCAGTATTCGAGATATCGGTGTCAAGATATTGAAGTTCAACTATATACAATAAAAATATGATTCCTGCCTCTCTGCAAGTATCGGAAGTCTACAGAATCTTAATGTATGCATTACTATTTCATTCCAATAAAGCTCAACTGCTTATTAACAATTATTCTGATATGTTTTAGAACTATTTGAATACCTTACTTCAGTGGTCAGAAGCTACGGATTAAGTTTCTAGAACTAAAATCATATAATTATACGAAAAAAAACATCATTTCCCAATGCAATTAAACTATATTTATCACATACCAATTGGAACTTGTTACCGGTAAATTACCCACCCATTCCGTATAGTGATGATGGAATAGGGATACTTTGATTTAACCCACAGAAGTTTATTCCAATTTTGGCCCCAGAGGCATAATAGAACAGTCATAAAGAAATAAAAGAAATGTCCCAAAAAAAGTGGAAAAGTTACAGTATCATGAATCACAACCTACTATGTATGTGGATGCACATATTGGAAATACAAACATGGACGTTAGTGTTGTTACGATAGTCGCCGACTATTGAAAGAATTGTCGCTGAATGAAAGGCAGCACTGGCACAATTGATTATAAATTTGGAACACTTCGATTGTCATTGACTATTCTAAAATATATAATATTCATCATAAATGATTCATTTTAGATACTACAAAAGGGAACATAACTCTAATATTCTTGTGACAATAACTGACAAAGACGGTATACATTTTTTATCAACGATTAGGTTTAGCTATTTATGATGCATCGTTACATACCTCTAGTCACGCATCTGAAATGGAAGTTCAAATAATAATTTAATAATCGATTGTGTACTGCCGATTCAATTCCATAATCGATAGTAAATTTGTCCGATTTTACACACTTATGCACATATAGATGAATACAATAATCAAATATTTGATATATAAATATAAATCAAACCAACTCTATGGATTACAGACTATAGATACATGTTCAATTTTGTAAAATCAATCCTTTTTCTGAAATGTCAACATATTTATGTATTTAAGCTTTATCTTCATTTATCATCAACCAGATAGAATTTATCCTTGTTACAAAGATACAAAGTTTCTGCAGAGCTTTGATAAATCAAATGAAAAAACACATATCACATACTTCTGCAGCTGTTCCTTACCACTATTATAACCAGTAATCTAATTTCAATTTATGCTAATTCGCCAGAACTGCGATTGAGAGTTATTTCAATTTGAAGTGGAAACTGCAATTTATAGGAATTCAATGTCTACTTTTGTTCGCATCAATAAAGCAATCTTCACCAATAAAACACAAACTTCCTTATACACACAACATGTATAAAAGTCCCTAATGTTATCTACGAGGTTTCAAATTCAGTCTTTCTTTCTATCATGATTTTAAGGTGCAGTAAGAAATATATTCATTTTGAAAGTACACTAAAAACCATTAAAAACCCATCTTGAAATTTGCATACCAATAAACCTTTATAATATTATATTTCTCACACCCCAGTCATGGAATATCATTTACAAACCATGCACCTGAGCGAACATTAAACATGTTCCACCACAAATTACACATTCCAACTTTGATAAAAAATCACACAATTCTGAATTTTCCCCTGAAATGACTAAAAAGGAATAACAACCTTTCTGATCCCTATAAAAATTCAAATTTTTACAGTTTTTATAAGGAATAAAGACAGAAACTTATTTCATTAAAAAAGAATTAATCTGCTCTCTGAAATGATACAGTCTGTTTGAGTACATAGCAATTTCTCATGTTATCAAATTATTTAAGAATACAATTTTGTGAGCATTGCTTTATCGACACTTTTCATCAATGCGTATAACTCAAGTTCACTAATATATGCAAAATCAAAGACCTTTTTATTCTAAAAGCAACAAAATGTGAATGTTTTATGTGTCAAATCCCAATACTTGTTAAGATAAATTAATAGAAAAATTAAAACTCGTTGGACTATCATAGTCTTTGCACAAAATCTACTCAATGTGTCAATTTCTGCACACGAGGCTCTTTAGAATCCTTAGTGATATTATACAGCGTATGTCAGGCCAAAACGAAAATGAATATTTTCTTTCATTCCTTGTAAAAAATATCTAAGACCCAATCACAACCACACTTTAAAAATAATAAATAATATAACTTTAGAGCTGGACATACCTTAGAAATGAAAGTCCTTCCAGTGTCTAACACAATGAATCCAACAAATCACATATTTATGATAACACACATTATCCGCACAAATCACTATCTCATCCAGCACATATAGAACTGGTTCCCATGGAATACCTTTGTCAAAGCTGCAGTTACTTGATATTTCCAGAAGTTAAAAAAAAAAACCACCCTGACAATGACTCCGCCTGTCTGTTCAAATAGATTTGTACTAATGGAAAATCTGAATGGAAAAATCAAATCTTCATCACCAAGATCCATATCCCTCAGATTCACCGATCAACAACCATCTGATACCTAATTGTAGAACAATACTCCATTGGAAATCTGTTGTCTCAGGAAGACAGAAAATTGATGCAGACAGATATTAAACTTCCACTGCTGAAAACGCTTCTAGATATAAGTTCAATAAATTACGACCAAAAAACCCACCAGAAAATTCCTATGCTGCTCTCAAAATCGCTTCGCACACACTTTTATACATCATAAAACTACCCTGTATCAATAGTTCCCAGAAGATAAAAATAAACAGCTCTGGGCCTCGAATTTCCACCACCAAATCACGGCTCCCGCTTCTGTTACCTATTCCAGCAAGTCGTCAAATAGCTGACAAATTCTTTAACACATTCTATTGCTTAAATTATCTATTGGACCAACCGGCACTTTTCAGGTTGTTACATCAATACATCCCTGTTGTTAATAGCCATACCGTACATTTTCACCCAAAGAAAACTGCAAATTACATTGTGTGCCTGCGTTTAATTAGCGACGGTGAAAATGTCCACTCACACAAGCATTGGATATTATATCAAAGGCAATTCAATAATTATTAATACCTGTTCATCGCACATGTTTCTCTACCACATAATTTTATGGAAGAGCAGGGAAATTGAATTCTTCACGATATCAAACTCTATTCAGAAACAGACAATAATGTTGGAATCTATAAGCTTTCGTATGTACTTCATATTTCATGAAATTTACATTCGATAGAAAGACTGCGAACATCACATCTTGCATTTCACCAATAAAACCATTTATAACAATATATCTGTCATTTATTATTATCTCATAGTAGTCATGTGACCTATTGTCATGCAATATAATGTATAACAACATTTAATCCAGATAAAACAACATCTGGTACCATGCATGAGTAGATTTTTTGGTGTGGTGCGTGGCATGGTTGGTCAAAATTCTGCAGCACTGAAACCAAAATATCCTTTGGAGAAAGTCACCCCTTTCCCAAATTAGGCTCTTTTTTATATTCCTTGTCATGGGCTTCAACCATTTCTCTTAATGCTTTTTGAAATTTGAATCTAACAAGATACAAAAAACTCAAAAATGTTTTAACCAGCACAGCAATCTCTGCTTAGTAAAATCCTTTAATGTGCTAAATTCTGAATCATTTTGAAGAGCAGCCATGACTGAATGCAACAGATCAGGCCAAAACAAATGCAGTGCTAATGAAGACAGATAAGTGAAGTGATGTGTGATAAGGCCTAATTTGGTCTTTGTCAAAAAGACTTCCATGATTTTTTTTTTATTGCACCAACAAAATATCTTAATGGAAAAAAGACATAATTTCTGATTTCGAATAATTCTGATTTTAAAAAAGACACCATATTTTTAACCTGTCAGTGCCAAAACAGTTTGAAATAATGTGCCATGCCTGAAATTTTCCACTCTTTATGACCTCCTGATCTGCATATTAATGAAAGATTAGCATAATTTTTAACCAAGAATATAAGGATTAAATTCAACTGATATCATCATTCCTCTTTTAGAAACAATAATACCATCATGTGCTTTATTTCAGAGGGATCATATTTCTGCTCTTGTTGCAGCCACAAGTGCAAAAATCTACATCTGTGCCAAAAAAATAAATCCCATATCCATACATCGTAAGGAGACTTTCATCATGGTAGACTTTTAATTTATGATTTACCGAATTTTCCGAACATGGTAAATTAGTAAACATTTATTAGATAGTCCAACCATACTTATGTACATCAAACATGGTTGCTCAAAACTCATACAACAGATCTGAATAATGATGATGCATTTTATTCAACCAGAAATTTCAGTTTAAAAAATTGTAGTCTTCTATGAAGAAATTTCATTCAGGTCTAAATTTAGCTTAAAAATCTGTTTAAACAAGCAAATTGCTTTATTCTACTTAATATTCATTTTCAATTTGCTTTTTTGCAAAAAACAATCGTTGGAAAATAATTGGCCAATTCAAATAAAATTGTTAAAATATTGTGATTATTTCGTTAATTTGGTTAAAATTGAAATGCACTTCTTGCTAGCAACATGGAGAGAGAAAAGAGAGAGAGAGAGAAGAGAGAGAAGAAGAGAGAGAGAACCTTGCACCCAAATTTGGAACAGAAATGGCAAAATAGGTGCACAACACCAGATCACACACTAAGCAGTACGTAAGCAGTCCATCCCCTCACTTGTAGTTTATTACCAGCGAGACACGAGCTCTGGAATTACAATTAAATCAGAGCTTATACTATTCAAATACACCATCAGCTCAAATCTTAAAACTTTCAAATCACCAGCTCCCCCCATAATCTTGTCCCAATTCACCCTCTGTTCCTTTTAAGGAAATCTGTTCCCCATTAGACCAAACTTCAAATACATCAGCCATAGGTGATGATAAGCTCCACTGGAGTAAGTCAAACTTCATGTCATAAAAAAAAAAATTTCTTAAACGAAGCCGACTAAAATGTTGTCACTCTGTTAATTCACCAGACTGAGCGTTGGTATTTGATTAAGACAATTACTAGGCCTTACTGATTATCAAACTATTCTAATTGTAAGTCTCTTAACCAATTTAAATGCTATAGTATGCTAATAATATAATACTATATATATAGCTATGGTTATACAGTTTTAATTTATATCAGTTCATTTCTTTGGCCCTGAATCATTTCGAACTTTTGCGTCTAGCAGTCTTTCGGTTAATTAGAGAGCATTAATTCTAAAACTTCAGAAAGTTCTAAACCGAACAATTAGCTGATTTTAAAGCTTCAGCAGCCTTCTGTTCTTCAGTCTTCCGAAATGTTTGTTACACCCATGCTTTTGGTAATTTTGAGGAATTTTTCCCTGCAAGGACCCGTAATGACAGAGATAGAACATTCAATGATGCATCCCCAATTACGATTGACAGGAAAAAAGAATGAGGAGGAGAGAATTGTAGATTTCTAGTTCATCATTCCCTTTAGCTTCACAGCGCGAATTCC
This sequence comes from Ostrea lurida, assembly GCA_903981925.1. Taxonomy (NCBI): domain Eukaryota; kingdom Metazoa; phylum Mollusca; class Bivalvia; order Ostreida; family Ostreidae; genus Ostrea; species Ostrea lurida. The sequence continues at coordinate 7,058 of CAJDSM010103713.1, forward strand.
CCTCTGTCATTTATTCATTGCTCTAGGGCAGACTACTTACATAACTTTTAGGGCAGATTCCGAAACTAAAGCTACTCTATCGCGACATCAAACAAGAAAATAGGACAATCTGACTGGAGAAACAAGCTTTTAGTAAATCTTTTCTCGTCCTTACAATGAATGCCACAATTTACTTTTTTTTGGGAGTTGCCTTCATATAGCTCTATGAAATTCCATTCGACAAACAAGAAAGACATGAACACAAAACTCCCATGAGCCCACTGATTATTGCAGTTACGTCCCATGATAGCTTGAAAATAAATATTTTTTCTGCTTGTGCTTTTGAGGAGAAATTTGTTATATAAAAATTTGAAAAATTAAACCACATGCTAAAAAATTCAGGTTTCCTTGAGATTTAGTGTCTTTCTACTGTAAACATGCATCAAAAATTCATACGCAAGATTCTCTGTTAGTTTGTTGGACATTTCAAATCCCAAGGCCGTCAGTCACTTATTGGGCCCAATATTCAACCCCATTCCAAATGCAAAAAAGGTTCCTTTTCCTACATTGCAATGAAAAATTCCCATCCTAGCAACCCTTCAATTTTTAGTAAATATGATTGATTGATTGAGAATTACTTCCTTTTTTACTTCCCACTGAAAATATTTCACTATATGGATATCTCACCATTGCCGGTGAAGCACCAAAATTTATAGCTTATGCTCGCACTCAGCCTTTGAGCCAGAGAGGGATCTTTATCGTGCTTACAGCTCTGTGACACGGGACCTCTGTTTTTCCAGTCTCATCCGAGATGACCGCCCCATTCAGTCGCCTCTTACGGCATTGCAAGGATGCTGGAAACCTATTTTAACCCGATCCCCACGGATCGTTTATAAATAAGGAAAAACATCAAATGTTATGCGGTTGGAAATTGCCTCCATTGTTTTTTATTTAAGTTTTATATCGTAAAGATATTTATGAACCTTTTATTCCTGGAGTTACTTATTGCCTCCATTAAACATGATTTTAAGGAAAAATTCCATTTTTCTATACATTATTATCGGTCGTAAACCCTGTAACAATTTATGATATATGCATTATGCGCGAGTTGCATTATAACGGTGTTAACAGGGGATCAGTTTTCAGACTTCCTAGGCCATAAGCCACAAGGCAGATAATAGGTGAATATGTCGAGGAATACTGTTCTAAGTGAGAGATTATAAAGCCACACTAGATCGTTTTTCTAGAACTTCTAAAAACATATTAGTAAGAAAAGAAAGCACATATCGTGCCCATTGAAACTTCAAAGACTTTTGAAACTGATCACCGAGACTACAAAGACATTTTCCAGACGAAAATCTAACATTGTATTAATATATTTTTAACTAAGTATTTTTGCACACTTATTTCTTTTATCCATTTTTGTTGACGAAAGCAGCAGCTAGTCTATGATATCAAAAAGATCTCTTTTATAATCCGAGGACATGGTCTGTAAAGTGTTGAAAAGTCAAACTGTTTAATTTGTTAATTAGAAAAGTTGGTGATTTCGTTTACTTGAGATGTTACGAATTTCTACCACCTTCTTTCTAGAATAAATCACTTATGTTATGGTGTATTTTTATTCATACAGGCCTTTATACAGAGTAGTAGTGAAATAGTATTGTAGTTAGTGTAGTTGGAGTAGTAGGAGTAGTATAGTACTGTACATGTAGTGTATAGTAGTAGTATGTAGTAATAGTAGATAGTAGTAGTAGTAGTAATAGTAGCATTACTAGTAGTAGTAGTAGTAGAGTACGTAGTATATAGTAGTAGTAGTAGTATAGTTAGTTAGTATAGCAGTATAGTAGTACAGTAGTAGTAGTAGCATAGTATACTAGCTAGTGCATTTATTTATAGTAGTAGAGTAGTAGTAGTAGTAGTAGTAGTAGTAATATAGCAATGTAGTAGTAGTAGTAGTAGTATAGTAGTAGTAGCATATAGAGTAGTAGTATATAGTAGCATAAGTAGTACTAGTCGTAGGGCATTTATAGTAGTAGTTAGAATAGTAGATAGTATGTATAGTAGTATTTATAGTAGTAGTAGTAAGTAGTAGTACATAGTATTACTAGTCGTATTGCATTTATGATATATATAGTATAAGTAATAGTCATTATAGTAGTATAGTAAGCAGTAGTAGTAATAGTAGTAGTAGTAGTAGTAGATTATATAGTAGTAAGTAAGCAGCAGCAGTACAGTAGTTATAGCAGTAGAAGTAAGTATAGTAGTATAGTAGCAGTAGTGTAGTAACATTATAAGTAGTAATTAGTAGAAGTAGTAGTATAGTAGTAGTCTGTAGTCTAGAGTAGTAGTTATTGATTTAGTGGTAATAGTACGTAGTAGTTGTTAGAGTACACATAGAAGGTTCGAACGCTCTAAGTCTTATTTCAGATTCATTTGTCTCACGCAGTGGAATCAATGTGTGTCGTACAACAGTAATTGAGATACATTGATTTATTGCTCTGCCTAAATATCAAATAGAATATTAGTAAAATATAAGCTAAGTTTCTGCAAACACTTACAAAAGAACTGTGAGAAAAAACTCACTAGTGATAGACCCCATCCCCTCCCCCGCTTCCCTTCGTTCTAGAATCATTCAATAAAATTTAATTTAGAATGACATATCTAACCAAAGAATGCCTAACATTCATAGAATTCTTTGAGTAGTGTTTTCGATGAGTGAGGATGCGAAGTCCATGTTTGCTATAGGAACCCTCCAAATCATTCAGCATCAAAATGTAAAATAGAAGATCACAATGCATCATGTAGCAGAAAATCCTTGAATGTCATAGAATCTGTTGAGTGGGGGTTAGAGGAACATTCCGATGGGAGTCGAAAACGACAACAACCGACGGACAGCAAAGTCACCTCATAAACCTCCCCTCTACGATTTCGGGGTTATAATAAATGCAAAATTTATTACCTAATTGAATGGTTTCTTTTTTAATTAGATATTAGATTATTTCTAGCTATTTTCACCGCCGGTCAAGTTTTTTTTTTATTTTGGACCGCGTTCTATCACCGGCAATATTGATGAGTATCAACTCATGATGCACCTCACTCTGCTAACTATTGACGGTTCGTAACGCAACGTAATCCAAATTCACTGTTTAAATGACGTCATATTACATTAGCAATGTATTGGAAAAAATTTACAATGATGTAAATTAATTAAAAATGATTTACAATTACTTGTCCAACTTAAAATTAAGCACTAACCAAACATTATCATTGTGCAGTTATTAATACACAGACCAGTTATTCAATCGCTCTATCAGTCAATATTCCGAAGCAGTTTCCCTCGTACTGCGGGAACAGCTCAATGCACTTTTATTGCCCTCGTTTGGGGCCTCGGCAATAGAACACATTGAGCTCTCCCAGTACCTCGGGAACAAAGTTATTCCGTCTATTGGAATGATTTCAGACATTAATATCTGTATAATATATCCCACAATGTAATGAAGAATTTGTTGTTTGTTAAATCTTGACAAAATACGTTTAAAATTGCACAGCATTATCAAATACCTTCGACGAAGTATAGAATCCTGTCCAAAAAAACTGTGGTACAATCAGCGTTTACCCACTTCTTTTCCTAAGATGAAGATATTGCAACGAACTATTGTCCACCAATCAAATAAAAGTTGACCAGGCAAAGACATCTACAAGATTTTAAAAAAACCATCATTTTGAAGCCTGTATAATGTACTAGTAACCTTTAAGCAATATATTCATTCAACCCAGATATATTCCTAGATAAATATATAACAAAATCAATTTGGTAAAACGAACTCGCAATTAGATTCATAATTGCAATTTTTAGGACAAACATTGTACAGCACATAAGAAACTATATGTTTGAGTTTGCGCTTTAAATGAATAAAAATAAGATAAAATAAATAATATAAGAAACTAATCAAAGACCAAATCCTAAGCATTAAGAACTAATCGAATGGCAAAATTCGTGTATAAAACCTCACAAAACCATATTCAGCATAAACAACCTATCTACCACAATAGCAGGTACAAAACACCATTAACCACGAATCCAGTAAAAAAAAATCATTAAAGTAAAACAAAGAAGTAGTAATAAAGAAAATTGCGTATGGAATAAAAATCAAACACGAAATTCGGGTGAAAAAATACATAAATCTTTAAATTCGCTATAAAAATACGTTAATCACAAAATTAATGTGAATAACTCGGCATGAACGATGATAACGCGATGTACGTTGCCGCAATTTGACTTGAAGAAAGGAAAAGTTGCGCACTCTCGTTCACCTTCACTCTCTTTCCCAAAAACCATCTTGCGGTCAGCAGGCACAGCATAGTTAGAGACGGATTGAGACGCATGGCTGCAGTAGGATGACGTGGCTGTCCCTAGCTTGGTTCAGAGTTCTGCTCAGAACCCGCCTTATCGCTGAGCCTCGGTATGCCTGCCTACCTGAGATACCAGTGATGGCTTCCGAAAGAACGCGAACTATTCGCCATGATTCGCTTAAGCAGTACAGGCGATAATGACCAGGACAAATACCGGCCAACTCTAACCCCACCTATCGTTAATCGACCAAAAAGCCTTCGACACTGTTAATAAGAAGTCTGCAAGAATCATGGTGAATACGGATGCCTCAGAAAAGTTTCATCGCCTCCGTACACAGCGCTACACGTGCAGCTGGGGCGAATAGTTCGGCAAGGAAACGGAAGACCGACCTGCCTCCATTCCCTGTCTCCAACGGAGGTAAACAATTGTCGGCGTCCTTGCTCCCACCTTGTTTAGCCTTCATGTCGCAGCTAATCGCTGTCAGATGACGCTTGATCTGGGGCCATCGCATCTACACTACGACGGGATGTTCCAGTGTTCAACTCCAGGAGCTTCAAGCAAAAATCCAAGGTTTCGGTAACTGACACCTATTAAACGACTAACAACTTCCTGTTTGTCGATGATCGACCCATCACTCCACCAAAGCTTACATGCCAACACCACCGTTACATGTTCTCTGACGCCTCGCGAGACAACTTTGACCTCACTCATCAACGCACGAAAAAGACTGATAGGTATCATCACCGGAAGACCCAGCCAAGCCATACGTGAACCAGACATTCACCATCAACTGGCAGCGACGGCTGAACTCGTGGACAAGTTCAACTACCTTGGCAACGCAGATGTCTCCAGAAATTAGTCATTACGACACAATCAATGCCAGACTCGCCAAAGCGACGCCACCCGCTTTGGCAGACTTATAACACAATAACTTTCTGAAAACAGTGAGAGAAGTCACCGAGACAAAGATGCAAAGTTTACCGGCTAAGTCTCCCCACCTTACCCGCCAATTGGGGCCGGGGGTAATTTCTACGGCTGTTGAAACCTCCTGACCAGCTCTCTACCAGCAGTCACGCCAGAAAGCCTGAACCACTTCCTAATCCACTGCCTTAGGAACAACTTCATCCGCATTCACATTGGCAAGGCAGGATCCAAGCACTGGAAAGTCCTAACACGTTGTACCTGCCTCAGCACAACCGATCTGTGATGCAAAATTCCAAATTTCGCTGGACAGGTCACGTAGCCGCATTCAGATGCACGTCTCCCCAAGTAAAACTGCCTGTCTTGGCCAGCTACAGCAAGGAAAACGCGCTCGAGCGGTCAGAAAAAAACGTCTTCAAGGACACCGCTGAAAGCCGTCCACTGAAGTCCTCAACATCGAAATGGCACCCTGGAGCTGGCAGCCCAAGACAGATCAGCATGGTGGATCAAGCTGTACACACACGGAAAAACATCCGGGCGGTTGCCCAAAGCAGCGAGACCAATAGACACTGTTCTGAAGACCACAGACAGCCCAGGAAAAACAGAGTCACCTCAACCCGTGCACCACTGCCCCATTCCCTGTCCTTACTCGCCAAAACTCTTCCTGGCAGTTGGTCTGCACCTCAATCTGCCCACGTACCACAAAAACAATGACTTCCCACCACGCATGACTTAGATTGTCCTCATCGCATCGACGGACGAACAACAACAACAAGACCTAAAATAAAATCAATCAATTCACACATCCACGGGTCAGGAAATTAATAACACTCACTGATTCTGGGGAATAGAACATGCATCAAACCACGTCACCATGTATCGGGCATCACCGAGACCTCACAACCACAAATTAAACTCATTATCAGATATCAGCGATACAAATTACCCCATCATTGCAATTCTTTGGCTATAAGATATCATTAACCACAAATCTGGTACGTTTTGTTCAACCTATCAACCACCAAATTTATGTCTCATCACCACAATTCATATCCGTGAATTCATCAATTCACAAATCCAGTTCTGTACACTCACCAACACGAATTCATGTCTCCTAACTCAATAACATACTCTTCGAACCTCAAAGGCCATTCAGAGTTTTGTTCAGTCCATTTGGAATTTGTATCGTAGATACTTTTTGTATAGACCCAAAACACTTATACATGTACATATTAGTATATAAACTTATAATCGAGGTGAAAGTTCATACCAGGAATAATCAGTTGCCCGAAACACGATATTGCTCAAAAGCTGTCACTTTCCATCGAATAACATTACCACGAATTTGAAACCATTCTTCCGAAGATCCCCTAATATTTCAAACACAGTAATACGGCAGTGTGTGGAGAACATTGTTTAAAGCTTGTATTTTGGCTATAGCCTACATCCTCTATAGACACGATAGCAAACATGTGAATATGACATGTACTTCACCATGTGAGCAATCAGAATGGTCCCCCTGGCGGACAACGCACTCCATACTATTCAGTGTACCAGTGTTACTTTAGTATCATCCCTTGGCATGCGTATTTGACCGCTGCAAAACCCAATGCCTGCAGAACGAAATCATGTCATACACCTGTATATATAAGCTCACAGACGAACAAGTGCAACAGAAAATCGTCATATTTCACCATTGAATTTATACCATGAGTATCCCACCCCCCCCCCCCTTGGGCGACCTTAAAAGGGGGATATACCTTTAGAAAGTTTACCTGATATGCGAGGATTTACTCCTCCATGCACCTATCCTGTCTTCGCCCTTTTTTCGTAGGTCCGTATTGCCCTACACCGGATTTGCGTATATATTGTGGAGGGGCGCCTATATTAGCGTTTAACACATTGTTTAGCTCCCAATTTATTTTATTCATTTGACCCAACATGTGATGTTCTACACTACATCCACCATATAAATCTTACAATGAGAAAGATAAAATAACTGCTAGTGATCAATCCTCATAACACCTATCAAGAACTCAAGAGTGAGATCAGGAGCTGAGAAGTAAGCATCCCCCGTAGACTGTCACACCCTCCGTGATCCTATAAAAAACAAGAGTCATCGTGCAGTCAAAATCAAGTGCTGCAAAGAACTGTAAAGGCAAAAGATAACGAACAGCTGCCAATCTCGTAAGCCCCAAATATATTACAAAAAACAAGAGTTGGCAAACACAGACTCCTGACAACCAGAGCTGGGATCATTCCTAGGAGGAGAAAGCACCCCCTGTTGGCCGTCACACCCCGCCCGTAAGCCTATTGTCTTATCGGGTAAACGGACAAATCCTATACAAAATCAGGTGTGAAAAACTGCTTAACGATGGCTATGACACACATCAGACAGCATATTCTCAATCTAATCATGCTCGCTAAAACCTAAATCCTTCGATTACACACCTAGAATTTACGATTGGTATGACGCAAGTCAGAAATTCGAAGTCTTCACATAGCAATGGTATTATACATCTCTCAAAAATATGAAAGTATACTAGTATTAAAACATCTTTTTAATTAGACACAATTGCCAACAGCATCCTTAGACGTTTAGAAACGGTTATATCACCTTTTAAAAATGACAGCCTGCACTTATACATTTCCCGTAAGTACAGACTATGGGTTACCTACATCCCATATAGACAGTGTATATAAACAAGGGTATAGAAATACAACAGTGTATCAATCTGAAAATTCCTTTAAAAGCGGCAGTAGAAGCGTAGAAAGAAGTTTGGCAAACATCGAAACCTGATGTATACAGAGCTGATAGGTGTCCAGGAGTTAAGCATCCCGTTTACTTGGTCCACACCAGCCTCTAACCGCGAATATCTAAATCGGAAAAACGAGTAATCCGTGGTAGAAACAGTAAAAGAACAGCTTAACAATTATATGAATCACGTCAACATCAAATACTCAATGACATGTTTTTTTCAAACTAGTCGTTATAAGACGTCCATCCATAGAATTCGCGCAAATACTGACTTTAAAGGTGACTGTTCCAACACCAAATTGTTTGTCAGTATCCTGCTTTGATTTAAGAAGTGATCATATGCAGAACAAGCTCTTGCGTATCGAATCAGTTGAGAAAGATAAACACCATATGCATGTGGTGATGGAATGTGGCTAAATAAATATGCGAAGTTGATGATGGAAAAACTGAAATCACCCCGTTTGTCAGAAATTTGAGTTGTTAGTTTGCCGTTATTGTATATGTTCAATAAAATATCTAAATACTAAGCACACATGGAAGACTCCGTGTTGTATTATTTCGA
>CAJDSM010103726.1:0-23464 GCA_903981925.1 Ostrea lurida
GTGGGGTTGGATACTTCATTTTCAATCGAAATCAGAATCTTAGGAATTTGTTTGCCAAGCATTAAAAACAATCTTATATTTGAATTAAAAGGTTAATATAAAAGTGCTTGTTATCAGCAATTTACATAAAGAATGCTGTTAACGAGCAGCGATAATTATTACGGGCAAAGACACACACCCCGGAACACCACACAAGGTTTGTAACCCCCCCCCCCTTTACGGAGCAAAACTTCTTTAAATCAAAACACATGACAGCAAGGACGTTAGGAGTCAGGGTAGGAAGTTTACCCGATTAATTTACGCTATAGTTATATACAATGTACGTACAATAAATATGCCACAAGAAAAGGGGCGCGGGGGCATCTAAATTCCGCCTATGAACATAACATTGCATTAGAGGCAGGGCGATGAGAAATGTGAATTATGGGCTGTGTTCGCTATTTCAAGGGTTTAACCTTTGTGACGTTCGTTGCTTCTGTCACGCATAACACTGGTAGTATCAGTGCGAGCCTGATACTGGCGATCAAGATAGAAAAAAGGTGCATCCTTAAACCTTGAACATAGACCATTCTGAATTGAAAAATGTTGTACTCCATTAATTTAACTTCCCGCACTATTAATATATACAAGACACATATTGTAAACTATGGGTGCACCCGTTCAAACAGGCACCGGCCTCAAACAATCCCGGCCCGCTACCCAGACTTCTGAGGAAATGGAGGTGCGATTTTTACAGGTGCAAATTATTATAGTCCATGAACCAGCAGTGAAAATCTGATTTAATAGAGAATTTCCTGTAATCACCTAATTAATACGCAAAATTTCAGAGTAAAACCTGGACATTTCCATTTTGCGGGGGGGGGGGGGGGGGGGGTACGGGCCTTGGAAATGGATGTCTACATTCGACATTCGATAGGACAAACAACATTCCGGTTGTCAATGCTGATTAGTCTGGCGCATGCCTGACCCATTTCCGCTACGCTACATTAGCCTAATGTTAGTGGTAACGGAAATTGTGGTCAGGCATGCGCAGGACTTGCTTTGAGGTCGCAGACCGGTCTAGTAATTTATATATATTAGAGACTGGACCAGTTTCTAAGTCCAACATGGACCGTGGGGGTTCCGGAGTAGAAAAGGTCCCCAGGCATTCTCCTTTGCGTGTGCGTAAGAGGCGACTGAATTGGGCGGTCCTTCGGATAAGAGGGAAAACCCGCAGGCCCCGTGAACACAGCAGGTGGTGCACGAGATCCCTCCCTGCTCAAAGGCCCTGAGTGCCCAAAGCATTAGGCTAAATTTTGCAACCCTTCACGGCAATGGTGTTCGTCTGCCCCATATGAGTGAAATAGTTCCTCGAGTGGACGCTAAACACCAGTAATAACCAAAACAATCAATCCCGACTAATTCACATGGAACTGGGGCGGGCGGGCGGGGGGGGGGGCCGACTAAGACTCGGCTTGACATATTTACTGCCAGCCCACAGAGTTGATTTCTATCCATAGCATAATATTTGTGTTTTTTAAAGGGCAAAATTATACTCAAGCATAGCTCTGATCCTTCGAAGTTTTTGGCCCCAATCTTTTGGGCACTACATGATCACTTTTTCATGTTTCGGATTTCAACATTTCGGTCTGAGCATCACTTGAAGAGGCATATTTGTTTTGAAATGGCACTCGGTTGCAGTAAAAATTTGGTACCGTATTATGATTTATATATCGAACTCATTTTTTACTGGTAAACATAAATCCGTATGTGGGCGTATCTACTGTTAAGGGCCTGTTTTAAAATCAATAAGTTTACTCAGCTTGGCGGCATTTTAGAGGGGGCCGCCCCCCCCCCCCCTCCCCTGTTGCGTGGCCAAAATTATCATTATGTATAGAATTATTTCTAAATTCAACCCCTCAATAATAACTTTCAAAAGCCGCTTAAAAACCCAAGAGCTTCCGGGCGCTCCACTTGGTTTATTTTAGACCTCTAGCCAGCGGACTTGTACATGTAGCAGGCCACTTTTTTACAAGAAAACAAGGGCCCCCTTTAGACAAATCCTGGATCCACCACTGGTTACGGAGGCCTTCTTTGATAAAACAATACAGTGATTTGCCTTATTGATTCTTGGTTTAATTAATTGACGCTTAGATAATTATTTCTCTATACAGGGATGTTTCTCCGCCTCATCCATGTTCCGGTTCATTCTTAAATATTTCCCTCGCTTATTACGCCTTTATGTTGAAACCTCCCGGCCAAGTATAATGACCGAATAATTAAAACTTTCATATGAAAACTTAAAAAAAGTTGTCTAACACATTTATAGCATTATGAATACTAACATGTCCTATTGCCGTACTACTGTTTTACCTAGATTTAATATATAAATTCTTGCATTGGCAAAAGTGCAGAAATATTTTACCCGAAAGATCAAGATGTACTTATTTACATATCAGAACACATTTCTTATTAGGGGAAATAATTCCATTAAAATACAAACGGAATCGCTTTCCCTCATAACACTAATATAACCCATATGCACGTTTGGAACCAACTTAAGAAACTGCCCTTTCCACTTTTTTCCTACAACGTTACACTTTCCAATATATATCATTTCCCCCTACAAACTATAGTACTTTTCACGCCAAAACACAAGCGCTATGCGGTCTATTTAAACTTTGAACCAGAAGTATGAAATTCTCTCGATTTTTAAATTGGCTGATTTGGATATCTCGAATCACGAGATTCTTGAAGTTTTGAATCTTGAATTTCGAATTTTGGGATTGATTTGCAAATTTAGAATTGATCGAATGAGGCCTTCTGGCTTTTACGTATAAACAGTTGTTTAACTTCGCCCTATATATGTAGGACTCTAAAGCTGCCCGATGGTACTCCACAGTGCCCGATGGTCGCCACCAACGTGCGATGGTTCTGCCGCCCCAAATTTCCCGATGGTCTGACACGCCAAAGTGCGATGGTTTCCCATATCTGCCAAAGTGCCGATGGTCTGCACACGCAAAGTGGCGATGGGTCCTTATATCCATGGCGCCGTAAGCTCCGATAAAGCTGATTAAAACAGTACCGCAGAGAGTACACTTGGTCGAGTCCGAGATTCTTCTCCACTAAATGTTCCGGTCTTCCCTTTTCTTCAGTCCTTATCCTCGAAAAATATTCGTCAGGGCAAGCTGACGTTACGAGTTTTTTCGTTGATTGACGTTCCATAATACAACGTGACGTCACAACACATTATCCAACACCACGGACTTTGGCCTATATAGACCATTCGCACTTTGGAAGTAACGTGTAACCATTGCAATTGCGTGGCCATCGCACTTGTGGCGTCCGTAAGCTTTACAAATTCATCGCACTTGGCGCAGACCATCGCACAATTTGGGGCGAAACCCATCGCCACATTTGGGGACAAATCATGACACTTTGGAGTCCTCTACATATATACGTAACATATATTGTTCTAGCCAATACGACGATCACATTAAAACATAATATGTTGACATTGCTATTTTTATTCACTATTACCTTCAAGCGTAACCACCCATTTCTGCATTATTATCAGCATCATAGAAAATGTTTTTTCTGAATTTAGTCCGACCCCCTTCCAGATCAACGTCTTCACCCAATGATAAATAGCTATTTCCAACTCAATACTGCTGTAAGGATTCCTAGGCAATGAGTAGCATTCTCTGTCAACCGGATTCAAACACCGACAAAAGAAGCAATCTGTAGTTCAAAGTAAGTGTAATGAAAAACGTCTAATAATTGAAAACCAACTATCGTACAGCATTTTTACTGTACTGGCAAATCTAAATGCGTACGCTATAACGGTCACATAGGCATTTGCGAAATATGGCTGCTCTTTAAACTGTGACTGTTGAAACCCCTGCCAAACAACACATGTTTGTAAGTAGCCTGTCACGATTTCAAAAAGTCTGGTCATACAACAGAGCAAGGCTTGCCGTATTAAGGTGAGAAACATACATCCTCTCTTTTCCGCAAGACCTTTGCTCTGTGTAATGACCAGCATTTTGAACGTATGACAGCGCTTTAACTTACAAACAATGTGTTGTTGCAGGGTTCAACAGTCACAATTAAAAGCAGCATATTTACCGCAAATGCTATATGACCGCCCATTAATAACGATTTTAGATTGCCAGTACTAGGTAAAATGCTGTACGATGTGTGTTTCAATTATTAACGCCGTTTTCATTACACGTTAGTTTTGACTACAGATTGCCTTCATTTTGTCGGTGTGACGGTTGACAGAGAATGCTTACTCATCCCCTAGGTACTTACAGCATACTTGAGTTTGAAAGTAATTTATCATTGGGTAGACGTTGATCTGGAAAGGGGGGGGCCGGGACTAATTCAGAAAAAAACAATTTATTATTTGATGCTGATTATATGCAGAAATTGGGGGCACGCTGGTTTTACGCTTTTGAGACGGTGAATAGTGCCTGATAAAACAATCAGCATGTCAACATATTAGTTTTTGTATCTCATTGCTAGAACATTATATGCTATCGTATATATGTAAGGACTCAAATTGCGATGATGTTCCTCCAAATGTATGCGATGGTTCGCCCCAAAGCTGCGATGGTCTTGCGCCAAAGTTGCGATGATTTGTAAAGCTTACCGGAACGGCCAAAGATGCGATGCCCACGCCAACGATTGCAATGGTCCTACCCTACCGTTTACTCCAAAGTGCCATGCGTCTAATACAGCCAAAGTCGATGGTGTTGGTAATGTTTGTGGACGTCACGTTATTATTGAACGTAATCACTGGCGCCACGAAAATCTAACGTCAGGCTTGCCCTGACGAATATTTTTCGAGGATAAACTGAAGAAAGAAGATCGAAACATTTATGAGAGCACAACTCGGACTCCATGTACTCTCTGGCTACTTTTATCAGCTTTAATCGAGGCCTTAGCGCATGGATTAAGGGAACCATCGCCGACTTTAGCGTGTCAACCATCGCACTTTGGGACAATATGGCGAAACCATTCGCACTTTGGCCGTGTCAGGACCATCGGGATTTTTGCGCAGACCATCGCACTTTGGTGCGACCATCGCACTCTTGGAGTTACCATCGCCACTTTAGAGTCTACATATATAGGGCGGAAGTTAACACTGTGTTATACGAAAGCCCAGAAGGGCTCATTCGACATTCTAAATTCAAAAATCAAAATTCGAAATTCAAGATTCAACAATTCCAAGTTCGTTGATTCAAATATCCAAATCAGCCAATAAAAATCAAGAATTCATACTTCTGTTCAAAGTTTTAAATAGACCCAAGCGCTTGTGCGTTTAGCGCGGAAATACTATAGTTTGTTTTAGCTTCGGGAAATGATCATAATTGGAAAGTGTACCGTTGTAGAAAAAAGTTGGAAAGGGCAGTTTTCTAATTGTCACGTGCATATGGGTATATTAGTGTTATGAGGAAAGCCGATTCCGTTGTTTTATATTGGAATTTATTCCCTTAAGAAATTTACTGATTATGAAATTAAGTACATTCTTCTCTTTCGGTAAAATATTTCTGCACTTTTGCCATGCAAGAATTTATATATTAAATCTAGGTATAAACATAGACGGCATAAGGACATGTTAGTATTCATATGACTATAAATGTTTAACAACCTTTTTAATTTTCATATGAAAGTTTTTAATTATTCGCCGTCATATATACTGGCCGGAGTTTCAACATAAGGCGTATAAGCGAAAGGGCAATATTTAAGATACCGGAACATGGATTGAGGCGGAGAAACATCATGTTTAGTAGAGAAAATTAATATCTAACGTCAATAATTAAACAAAATCATAGGCAAATAACTTAATGTTTATTCAATACAAAGCCCCGGTACAGTGGTGGACTCCAGGATTTGTCTTAAAAGGGGGCCTGTTCTATGTAAAAAGTGGGCCTGCTTACATGTACAAAGTCGCTGGCTAGAGGTCTAAAATAAAACCAAAGTGGAGGCCCGGAAGCTCTTGGGTTTTAAGGGCTTTGTGAAAGTTATTGAGGGTTGATTTAGAATAATTTCTATACATAATTGAATAATCTTTGGCCACCAAAAGGGGAGGGGGGGAGGGGGGCGGCCCCCCTCTAAATTCCCGCCACTGAGTACTAATCGATCTGCCATTCTTTGTGAAAAACACCCTTTACAGTAGCATACGGCCCACATACGGAGTTTATGTTTACAGTAAGATTGAGTTCACCTATGCGTGAGTGAGGAGTCATCATATACGGTACCAAATTTTTATGCACCAGCATGCGCATTCCTTCAACAAAAATATAGTCTCTTCAGTGATGCTCAGACCGAAATGTTGGAAATCCAAACATTTGAAAACAGTGATCAATGTCAGTGCCCAAAAGATGGGGCCCCAAAAACTTACGAAGCATCAGAGCTGATGCTTGATATAATTTCTTTAAAACACAAATATTATCTATGGCACTAGAATACTCTGTTGGGCTGGCCAGTAATCATTGTCAAGCCGAGTCTTAGTCGCCCCCCCCCCCCCCCCCCCCAGTTCCACTGTGACTTTTTAGCGGATTTGATGTTTGGTTATTTTACTGTTTTTATCCCACTCGAGCTATTCACTCATATGGAGACGACACCATTGCCGGTCGAACGGCGGTTGGCCAAAATTTAAGCCGTATTTGCTGGGGCCACTTCGAGGGCCTTGACGCAGGAGGGATCTCGTGCCACCACCTGCTGTTTTCACGGCCGGCCTCGGTTTTCCGGTCTTATCCGAAGTGACCCGGCCCCATTCAGTCGCCTCTTACGACACGCAAAGATGCTGGGGACCTTTTTCTAAACCCGGGACCCCCACGGAAGTCCATGTGACTTAGAAACTGGGTTCCAGTCTCTAATTATAAAAATTTACTAGACACGGTCTGCCGACCTCAGCATAGTCGGCGCATGCCTTGACCCAATTTTCCGTTACATACATAGGCAATGTGCGTAGCGGAAATTGGGTCAGGCATGCGCCAGACTAACTCTCCAGCAATTGACAACCGAATGTGTTTGGTCTATCGGAATGACTCGAGTGTAACATCATTTCCAGGCCCCCGTTACCCCCCCCCCCCCCCCCCCCCCCCCCCCCCCCCCCCCCCCCCCCCCCCCCCCCCCCGCAACCAATGGAACAATGTCAGGCTTTTACTCCTGAATCTTTGCCGATAATTAGTGATTACAAGAAATTCTACTTATTAAAAATCAGGATTTCACTTTGTTCAGGGACTATTAATCAAATTTGCATAACAATTATCGCACCCTCTGTTCCTCCAAACGTCTGGGTACGGGCCCGCGGATCTTTAGGCCTGCTTTGAAAAGGTGCACACCTATTTACCAAAGGCCTTCGGTTCATTATTATACTATATGCGGGAATAATTAATGGTAACACATTTTCAAAGTCTATGTTCAAGGGTTAGATGCACCTTCTTCTTTCATTCTTGATTTCGCCAGTATCAGGCTCGCACTGACTATATACCAGTGTACCAACGAGCAACGAAGATTCAAAAGGTTAAACTTGTAATAGCGAACACAGGCCCAATAATTTCACTTTTCTCATCGCCCTGCTCAATGCACATTTATTTCATAGGCCGTGATTAGCCCCCCCCCCCTCTTTTTGTTGGCCATATTTATTGTACACGATACATGTCATTATAACTATAGCTAAACTAATCGTAACTTCCTCCCCACCCCTGACTTCCCTACGTCCATTCGCTGTCATGGTGTTTTGATTTAAAGACAGTTTGCTCCGTAAAGGGGGGGGGGGGTAACAAACCGTCTCCTGTTGGTGTTCCCGGGGGTGTGTTTTTGCCCGTAAATATTCGCTGCTCGCTTAACAGATTCTTTTATGTAAATTTCTGATACCAACGCATCTTCTATTACCTTTTAAATTTCAATATAAGATCTGTTTTATGCTTGCAACCACAAGATCTGTCCTAAATTCTGATTGTCGATCTAAAATGAAGTATCCACCCCCACCCCCCCCCCCCCCCCCACCCCCCGACCCCGATTTTAGTATTTTTTTAAAACGTACATTACATCATTTAACTAAGTTCGATTTTCGTTCCTCATTTCTTGCATCAGGGGTGTACAACCAAATTACCGTTTTTTTTTATTCAGAGGAGATGTCATTCCTATCATTTCGACTTCGGATCAATCATTAATCATGAGTTTATTCACCGTAGACAAGATCATATTAAACTCAACAACTTCAAATATAAAAGACATAGGTAAAATAATTCAGTACACAGTTCAGTTTCATCATATATAATCACTCACATGTCCTATGCTTTCTTTATATTTATCTTTTTTGTATTGAGTATAATCGTAATATATAGATTCTTGCATGAGACAAAAAATACAACCAGAAATAATTTTACCCGGAAAGTAAAAATGTATTACTAACAGAACAAATTTCTAAGGGGGCAGTAATTCTATAAACAAATACAACGCTGATCTGCTCTCTCTCAACGCCACCGCATAATCGCAACCTAATCCGTACCATCGCACGTATTGAACCGTGCGCATAACCAAGAAACTCGTAGCTATGCCCTTTCCACTTTTCTTCTACCAATGTACACATTTCGAGATCCTTATTTCTATCATCATTTTCCCCTACAAACTATAGCTATTTTCCACGCCCAAAACTCACAAGCGCTTGGGTCTATATTTTAAACTTTTGAAGTATAAATCTGATTTTGGTGATTGGCTGATTTGATTATTTTGAATCACGGAATCTTGAATTGAATCTTGGAATTTCGAATTTTTGGATTTTGAATTTAGAATTGTCGAATGAGCCTTCTGGGCTTTCGTAGTGTTAAACGTAATCATACAAAGTCGAGTAATTACGGACCTCCGACAAAAGCGAAGGCAAGATCAGGTGCCATGGACATTTTTTGTCATGATTACATCAATTTAAATCCCGAGTATAGATCTACCTTAAAATCTATTCTTTTGGAAATTGTTTGATAAATATGCATGCTCAGACTACTCCATAATATAGATACTTTAAAACATGACGAATTATCTCAACTTTATCATTACAAAAGGTAAAACGATCAGAAGACAATGCATTGATTTTCTTAAGATAGCCATCAACAGGCTGAATTCTTTGGAGTATTCAACGGATAGCAGAATCCTTGGTAGTCTTGAAATATACAATACACACATCCTTAACCCCTATATTTATTTCATAAGGCACCAGCTCTAATTTCCACTTAAGAACAGAAGTCAGAATTGCATGGTTTAAATTAGCTGTTTATAAACAGAATTTGTACATTTAGTATACAAAAAGGCGAAGTTAACATTGTGTCAAACGTAATCATAATCCAAAAAAACATATACAAAATCGAGTGTAGGGCAACACGGACCTCCGACAAAAGCGAAGGTAGGATCAGGTGCCATGGAGGAGTAAGCATCCTCTGCTGACCGGTCACACCCGCCGTGAGCCCTTAGTCGAAATAAAGTAAACGGGATATCCCGTAGTCAAATCTAGTTGGAAAAACAAAGTCTAACAAAGGGCCTGAAACAAAACAGTCAACAAATGACTTAGGGACAAATTGTAATCGCAAACAAGGTCATTATAGGGACCGTAGAATTTGCGAAATGATGACTTTAAACGAGATTCGTTATAACCCTGCAGCATCAACTTTTTTGTTAGTAGTTGGCCTCGCTTTAAAAAGTCCGCATCCGCATAGCATGCTCTTGCGTATCGAATCAACTGGGAGATATACACACCATAAGTAGGTGATAGTTGTATATTACTACATAGAAAAGGAAAGTTGACGATTGCAAAGTTAAAGGTTTATAATACAATGGAATAAAAGGTGTAAATTATCTATTGATTAAACATTTATTTGCAAAAGATGATGAGCTGATATTGCACTCAATATACTGTTATATTGTAATATGCAACCTTGGATATTAAACTTTTGGTGATAAAAGATTGTCATTGTCATATACATATCCGTCAATGAATTTCCCACCTTTTACATAAAAGCTTTCGATAAAAAGTGTTTTTACCTACTCTAATATTTGTACTATACCATATAGGAATATTGGGATAACATTCCCTATAGAATGTTTTATTAAAGGATTTTATTACTCCTCCTAGGCACCTGATCCCACCTCTGGTGCGTCCAGGGATCCGTGTTTGCCCAACTCCTGTTTCTGTGTTCTATTTGAGACTTACGAGATTGATCACAGTTTGTTATCTTTGCATACAATTAAAAACATCTTTTACAAAGGTATTTGAAAAGTCACAATTTAAACATCTGACGTCATTTTCTACATTTGTTAGCTCTCTTCTTTGATTGACAATCGACGTTGCTCTAATGTTTTTAGAAATTACTTATGGGACGTTTCCGCTAGTAACGACTCAATTATAGTAAATAAAAGTCACGGTGAGAAACATCTTTAGAGTATCACGTTTGTGTTCTAGCTAATGCATGCAGCAACTTTATGGTGGCCACGTTGACAGACGATCGCCTGTCTTCCTCCAGTATATTCCAAAACAAAGAAGCTTATAATCACAGACATGCCAGGCTCTCGAGCAGCACTGGCTGGAGTCCTGAAGTAGCCGACCCAAACTCATGGATTCAGGTAATCGCCATACACTCTCCCGGTTATCCCTAGTCGCCGTCATATATCATTCTATTACATTTGTTTTGTATTATGCATTTTGATTGGGTAGTGCACGAAGATTTGAGACAGTTAAATGAGCTTTGACGAGATGGAAGCTTTCAATTGTGACGTCATAATACTGTGACGCAAAGACATAACGTCAAGTATAAACTTTTCGTAACAAAATAACAAAACTTGACGAAGTAATATGTAAAAATCAAGCAAAATTGCATTACAATGGGAACAACTACCTTCTCATTTGTGATTTGCGACCGTTAATTCTGATGTAACGGTTGCGAACATCCATTTTCCCGGCTCCGCTTACGCGTCCTCTGTAAAACTCAGTTTGCAACCGTTAAATCAGTATTAACGATCACAAATCACAAACGAGAAGGTAATTATTCTCTAAATATTATAAACCTTCGGTTATATACAATTATAGCATGTTGATGAGGTCAATTCATGGTTTTATAGCACCAACCCCGAGTACAATGTTGACCGAGGACGCAGTCCGAGGTTTATATTGTTACAGGTGGGTGCTCTAAAACCATGAATTGACGAATTCAAACATGCTATAATTGTTTTTTTTTTTTAACAGTTTTGCTGCAATACTATCACCAATATTTAGTATAATATGCAACCCACAAGTTATTGTTTTAGACTAAATTGTGACGTCACAATAGAAAGCTGAAAGGACAGCAATATAATTGTGACGTCACAATAGAAAGCTGAACAGAGTAACGAAAGTGGTGCTATTTTAGGAAACATCAGGTCAATTTACTTCTATTTTAGGAAACATCCATCTTCGCAAGCCAAGTGGTCCGATTCGCTTACTCTAATCTCCCCTTGGCAGATTTAGGCGAGTTTCAATATCGCGCTTTGATTTCCCAAGGCATCCAATCAAATCGCGCCATTCATACCGGTTCGGTTTGAGTTTCACAAACCGCTTTGAAGCCATCTACTTGATTTTGTCTTAAAAACTGTATACCAAATTTTTCTTCAATGTCCTTTTCTCTGTCATCCGTCAACTCCATTTTGGTAAACATACACACAGACTAGAATCTGATTGCCTAGCTTGTGTCCGTCAAGAGCGATACTCGCTTGTCCGTTAGATCGCAATTCAGTCGCGACTAAATCTGCCAAGGGGGAGATTAGAGTAAGCGAATCGGACACTTGGCTTGCGAAGATGGGAAACATCAGGTCAATTCATTGTTTATTAACAGTCACGTGGTGTTGTTTCGACCGATAGAAGTCAAGAAATTACAATGAAAAATGATAAATACTCTTATCAACTATTTTTTGCGTGGTTAATCAAAGGTCAATCGATATATAGCAAAGTTTTTCTTCTTTACCGTGTCAAATTAAGTCTAGATGTCTCAGTTGTTATGTGAAGGTATATGCAATGAATAATTTCCATACAAGTATATGAAGAACTGAAGCTCACAAACAGTGACCATCAGTTTTTAACCTCGCAAATCCAATAAAAGATCCAAAATTCAGAAATAGGCAAACTCGGACCCCTGGACAAAAAGTGGGTATGACTTGGTGCCTACGAGAAGTGTCCCTTCTTATTGTCGAAGGGTTTTTTAGAGTAAATAACTGTATCAAATTATAACCTTAGTAATATTCCTTGGTGTAACTTTTGAATGCCTAAAAGTATCCCACATGTTATAAAACATAAAGGTTTATGGAATCAGCTATTGGACTCTGGAGTTAAAAAATCAAACATAAGTAGTACTGTGGCGTTTGTATGCAAATGATAGCCATACAAAGTACAATATATAATAGAAAAGTATTACATGCTACATGTAAAATCAATATCATATTTCATATAAATTAGCGAAGTTAACAATGTGTTAAGCGTAATTATAATTTAAAAAACCATATATACAAAAGTCGAGTGTAGGACAGCACGGAGCTCCGATAAAAGCGAAGGCGGGATCAGGTGCCATGGAGGAGTAAGTATCCTCTGCCGACCGGTCATACGCGATTTGAGCCTTTAGTCGCAACAAAGTAAACCGTCATCAAATATAGTACGACAATGACAGTTTAACAAAGGATATGAAACGAATCAGTCAACATATGACTTAATGATAATTTTGAATTGCAAGCAAGGTTTTTATAACGACAGTAGAATTTGCGAAATGATGAAATATCATCCCTCGGGCCCCGCTAAACGAAAATGTGCCCTTCATAGCATGGAATCTCTAAACCATCATCTGTATGCATTCCTGTGATGAACCGGATGGCAAAACAGAAGATGGGCATATTTTCATTTTTAATTCTATAGAATACCTAAACATTCCAAACGTATATTGTGTAAATCTCATTTCAACGATAACAGTTGTTACACAGTCATGAAATGTAAAGATCTAAGATGCAGGACTTGATATCATCACTGAAGTGTCGATATATAACTTTAATGGAACATTCTTCAAAGTTAACAAAAATGTGCCATGTGCTACTAGGAACGTTTTGTATGTAATCACCTGTCATGGATGCAACAAATATTACATCGGTGAAACCAGTAACCCTCTTCGTACCCGTGTGGGTGTCTTGACAAAGCGTCGAAAATTTGAGGCTTAAATAACCATTAGTGTTGTTTGCCATTCTCAGTGACATACATGTACAGTCGAACCTTGTTATCTTGATTTCAATGGGACCGCGAAAAAACCTCAATGGTATAAATACTGGGAATATATGTGGCTGGGACTGGGATTTTCGAATCACTTCGACATAGCCGTGGTATTTGAGAAATCAGTGTTTAAGACGCCGAAGTTCAATAAATAATTACTATTTTGCTTCCCCATTATTATTATCACCATTATCATGGTATACTTTATTTTTCCAGGCTGACTTTGGACACGTAGTAAGGATAATAGCAGTGGTAACGAAAGGACTAGGCAAGACACATTTAAATGAATGGGTGAAAGAATATCAAGTAAAGTACAGCAACACCTCATTGAAATGGACATCCGTAACAAAGAACCCGGGTGACGTAAGTTAGAAAAGATGACGTACGTTTGCAGTATTTTGAGTTCAGAGTCAATAATGTTTGTTGTATTCTATTCATCAGTTTGCTCTAAAGTTTTATGTATTTTTTGTGGCGTCGGTGGCCTAGTGGTTAGGTCGTCGGACTCTTGATCGAGAGGTCTTGAGTTCGAATCCTGGCCGTGGCAGGATCGACGTTGTGTCCTTGGGAAAGGCACTTTACACGATCTCTCACTCCACCCAAGTGTAAAAGGGGTACCTGGCTATAGACAGTGAAAGATGTTGTCAGAATGTTAGTGTTCTAGCGCCTTAACGGCAGCTTGCACTGAGAAGGTTCTGGATTGTCAAGGTCTGCTGGGGTAATAATGCATTGCAAAGCGCTTTGAGTACTTAGGTAGAAATAAATCCAATCATTATTTATCAATATATTGCGACCCGTGGGAGCCTGGTTTAGAATAGGTCCCCACCATCCCCTTGCGTGTCGTAAGAGGTAACTGAATGGGGCGATCGTTTGGATGAGACAGGAAAAACCGAAGCCCCGTGTCACAGCAGGTGTGGCACGATAAAGATCCCTAACTGCTCAAAGGTCATTAGTGCCGAGCACAGGCCTGAATTTGCAACCCTGCACTGGCAATGGTGACGTCTCCATATGAGTGAAATATTCCCGAGTGGAACGTAAAACAATAAATAATCAATCAATATCTTGCAATCGTAAAACAAGAGGTACATGTACATACACCACGTTGCTCACTTTAGTATCCTTGGCACCTGATATACTTTTAAAAGATTATTCCCAACAAAAATTTGGACCCCATATTGTGACCCAAACCTAGTCCCAAATGTCAAGATATAACAAGGTCGCTAGATAAGAAATCGTGAAATATAAGGATCAAGAACGTTGATACCAAAAAGAAAGGTATCATTGCTACATGGACATGAAATATAAAATATGTATTTCTCACCATGTAAAATATATAAGCAAGGTTTATGTTTTTTGGTTGGGTTTGAAATTTAATCACAAGGTCAAACATCTTTAATGAAATGAAATTCCTTGGCATGAGGAAGAAAATGTAAATGATGAACACTTTCCCTTGGTCAGTTCATGAGATATATCGGTAGCTAAGATTAGGTTTTCTTAAATGTCAGTCAGACTACAAGATGAAGATCACACGATTAAAAACCTTGGTTTTAAAACAGAGGTCTCTAATAAGGAATGTGCACGTGAAATATGAAAATCCTAGCTCTAACCGCTCGACATTTATGAGCAACGTTCAAGTGCCAAACAGGCAGAACAATTACATACGGCCCCCACAGATTTTCGTCATGGGGGCATGAAAAATTGAATCCACATAACATAGGAAAGTTTGTTTTCTTAACATGATTTAATTCGATCCTTCAGATCATAAAAAAAGAAAATCACTTGAATAAATTTCTTGTACCATTTTCCATATCTTGATTGATGTCCAATTTTGACCTTACCCTACTCCTATGTCACCATCCTATTATCCCAGGAATTGAGCATTGTTAAATTTACACTACTTCAAGATCCTTTATATTGACCAATCTTGGCACTGCTGTTCTTGAGAGGAAGACTTTAAAAAAAACGTTTTCCTTTGTATATTACCAATGGCATTAAAAATTTTACGTCCTTCTTGTGGCATCGAATCCCGAATGTTATTATTTAACTTCACCTGCAATAATTGGGTATGCTTGCATGATAAAATGAATGACCCTACTGCTATCAAGAATATTTTAAAGATATTATTTTATTTATAAAACATTGATCCTTTAGTGTAGTCTTATTCTCCCGGGACCATGATTACTATAATATGCAAGTTGTATCATGTAAATTTCTACTTTTAAGGCTCTGTGATTTTCGAGAACATCTAAGAAATGACTTATAATTTTCAAGTTTACCGGAGATTGTACTAATGTTGCCTATTTGCCTATCCGCGTAGCGGATTATGTTATGTTTACAAATAGGCAACATAGGTTGAATCACCGGTAAACTTGCAGAATGTCTGAGTTGAAAATTACACGACTGCTCTACTGTACATCGATAAATCGTCTTTGCAACATTTTGTTATCAATCAAGGTCAGTAATGGTCAACAAAACTCCGTAGAAATGTTTGAAAATTAAACTCTTGTACACAGAATTGTTTTTCCTTGACCACCATAAGCTGTTTCACAAATTTGGGGGGTTTCGTATTTCGGATTAATAAAAACTCTAAAGATTTTTCTAAAATTGACTGCATCAAAACGCATGATTTCTCCACATTTTATACAACAATTCCTCACGATACATTTGAAATCTAGGCTTTTTCAGATAATTGTTAATTGTTTTTTAACAAAAACGGCACCCGACAATACAAGTTTCTGGTCGTTGGGAAACAAGATACATATTATTTTGTCAGAAACCATTCTGATTGCCCACACAAGTACTCTGAAGTACATATTAAGAGCATGCTTGGGTTTCTTATAGATAATATTTATGTAGTCTTTGGAGACCATGTCTTCCAACAATCTGTTGGTATTCCTATGGGCACTAATTGTGCCCCTTATTGACTAACTTATTTTTATATTCATACGAAGCAGAATTTGTTCAAAAACTGTTACGGGATAAAAACAAAAAACTTACCGTGTCCTTCAACCTTACATATAGGTATATAGACGATGTCTTATCAATTAACAATCATAATTTTCACAATTATGTCCATTTGATATATCCTGACGAACTCGAAATAAAGGACACCACAGAATCTGACAGATCTGCTTCACACATGTATTTGAATACTCTACTTAATATTAACTTTAATGGCAGACTGACAACTACATTATATGATAAACGTGATAAATTTGACTTTGCAATCGTCAACTTTCCTTTTCTATGTAGTAATGTACCAATATCACCTGCTCATGGTGTGCATGTCTCTCAGTTGATTCGATACGCAAGGACATGTCATGCATATGAGGACTTTTTAATTTAAAGCAAGGCCAACTACTACTGATATTGCAGGGTTATAACGAATCTCGTTTAAAGTCATCATTTCGCAAATTCTACGGTCGCTATAATGACCTTGTTTGCGATTACAAATTATCACTAAGTCATATGTTGACTGATTTGTTTCATACCCTTTGTTAGACTGTCATTTTCGTACTAGATTTGACAACGGGTAACCCTGTTTACTTTGTTTCGACTACGGGCTCACGGCGGATGTGACCGGTCAGCAGATGATTTCTTCTCCATGGCACATGATCCTTCCTTCGCTTTTGTCGGAAGTCCGTGTTGTCCTACACTCGATTTTGTATATATGATTTTTGGGACTATTATTACAATTAATACATTGTTTACTTCGCTGTTTTATATTGTAAGCATCCTATGTGCACGTGCTTTTGGGCAGTCGGTAATCAAACACTTGCAGATAAAAGAAGAATGAACGGTATCCACATACATATCATTCTCACAAACAAAAATGTTTTATCAAAAAATAAATGTGATTTTTTTTTGTGTGGAAAATATTTGATATTTACTTATAATCTAAGTTTGAAAGACAGATCGAGGGTGTAAAAATGGAGCATTTCCCGCATAGAAAAACGACACAGACTGAACATTTTAATAAAATATTTTCAAGCAAAATAGGGAGTGTACATCAATTTATAGATCTGCCATTCTATAAATATTCTGAACATGGTAGTCGTTTTCTTTCCTAACACAATCTAGGGGTGGGAGTAGGGTGTATTTGAAAATGGAGTTTGGGTAGCAAGTGCAGAAGAGAAAAAAGCTTAAAACAATCTCTCAATTGAGAAATCTTGATCAATACATCCTGTTTTTCAAATGAAAAATTTCCTTAGGTCACAACAGAATATCTCGTATGACCCCTGTGAAGGAAAGAGTTTGCAAGCAGACAGTACCTTACTATGTTCCGTTAGGCCCTTGACCTTTGAACTAACATTCAACAATGAACATCAATTGCTAAGCGGGAGGGTGCTGCATGCACTGTACCAAGTGTGGTGTATGCCAAATGACAGGGTTCTCGGGATATCCCTATCTCCTGTAGATGTCCTGGTACGGCTAAAAGAAATCTTCCCTGATCCAAACCAAATTTGTCACCTACATCTTGAAATTTGTAGGCAACCATGTCATAGTTGATTTCGATTGTAGAGCTTATGAAAAATAACTGTGTGTCAAAATATAATGAATAAATCTCCCTACCTACCTATCCAGATGTTTGATACAAAATGTTGTACATACAAAAAGGCGAAGTTAACATTGCGTTGTCCAATACTAATCATAATCCAAAAACATAATTAATAAACAAAATCAGAGATGTAGTGCACACAGGATCCTCTTCCGACCAAAGCGAAGCTGGATCATATGTGGTGTCGACTATTGGATACCTTCTATAGACATTCCGTCCATCGGACGACCCTTTCCTAGTGATTCTTTCAATGTTTCTTATAGTTTCGTATAGTATATAATAAAGTCTTCCCGTTCAATTCCTACAGGAAGACCTAAGCCATATAAGTTGTGATATACTTATATGTTTCATTTTCGATCTTTCTATTTGATTGATTATTAAGTTCTGTGTCTTATCGCCGATTTGTGTGCCCGCGATATTTCTTCGGGGATAACGGATTGGATGAATCATAAATTCCAAATGAAAAGGATCTAGGTCATAATAAATGGTCAATACAAATATTTTTTCCAATTTTTTGAAATCCACTTCCCGGTCGCGGAACAAGTTCGTTATGAGCCGATTTTCCGTTTTGAAGAAGGCCATTTGTCCCGACACTTTCCTCTACTTTCCCCAATAGTCATATACAAATTCGAAGTTTCAACAAACCACCAATCTGAGTGACTACAGGACGGGATTATAGTCGAGGTAGATACCCAAACTTCTCATAGTTTGGAAGGGCACGTGAGAAGAAATATACATTTTTAGAGCTCACTGTGCTGACATAAGTTAGACGTGATGAATGAATAAGGGTCTTATACCAGAGCGCATGTTTAGATCGTCCAAAGATATACTAATTTTTCGTACATCTTGAAGGTATGAAGTCACAAATTATATAATATAGTATAATAAATTGCCGTTTAAATACTGCAGCGCTTATACGCTTTGCAGATTATTTGTGGATCGCTTGTGTGTTGAACCTCCGTAAAATTACAACTGTCGAAACACATTTTGCTAGGTACATGGCATGTTTAACGAAATAATGTAAGACGGATAAACAATTCGATTATTAAACCGCTTACCCTCTTAACCGACATAGATAACGATTTCAGAGCCACAGGCCAGTGCTTCTCAATTCCTTTTGATTTGTGACTTATATCGTATCCTTCTAAATCTAGTTTGCCGAATACATTCCTTCAATCGTCTGGCTCTTCTGGCGAAGCGCTTCGATAATAAAATATTTCTGGAACTCAATTTACGGTTTTTTCTACACAGTAGATCCAAACAAGAATCATGGTTCCCAGTTCTTTCATCATCTCCATATACTCTGAGGTCCAGAAAATTATTTCTAATATTCCCATTCACATAATCCGCATCATGTAGTTACCCCCTTTCTCAGCAACGTAAAATCAGAAATTGTGGAACATTTCGACCCGACTTTTATTAGACACACAAACGTGTCTTGAATTACTCCTTCTGAATAACATTCAGATTTCCTCACTGCATGCTCTATTTTATTCTACAAGTAAAATGTTATACGAATAATAGAGTACTAGATTCATATAAATACATTGTCACAAATTTATATACATGAAACACGATTGCACGTCTAGAGTAAGGAATACCTCCTTAACATGCAATGTAATAACAAAAAAGAAAAATCTTCATAATTTATTTTCGGGAGATCAGAATGTACCCAAGAGAAACAGAACTGATGCCCTCCAGACAACGTAGTTTACCTATTGAATCAGCGCCGAATATCTCTTGGGACCAATAGATTTGGACTTTGTTTCACCTAAAATACATCATGAACATTAACCTGTATACTGATAATGTGGCCACTGAATTTAATTCGAGTAATCAAAGTGTGGATTATGTCCAGGACTTCGTTGTCAGTTGGCCTAGTGGCACTGGGGACAAGATAAGTTTCAACGAGGTTTATATCGCCTTTGGATCCTACGGACATATCAAAGTTCTTCACACGAGTGTCTTTCAGCATTTGCCACCCGGTCAAACAGAGGTTTTCACGGACTTCCTCCCACTACGAAAGGCGGACAAATAAAATAGGGGACAAGTGAAAAATTAAAAGTTTACCCTGAAGAAGTTGTTGCTTACATTAAACGATCTACCAATGAGTATCAACTGGAAGAATTTGTTCTCACGAACGCTTGACAACGAGACTGTGTTAAGTAATGTTGGTTCTCATAAGGACATAGTGCCAGGTGCGAGAACCACACATTTGTATCAGCCAAGGATGTTTTCTGTCCCGACATATGAGATCTTTGCGCTGGTTTCGATTGTCATATTCTCACATGATATAAGTATAGGTTTTGACTGGTGGTCCCAAAGAATATAGGATGCTCTAAGTAAGCATGTTTTCAATACTTAACAACAAAATTGATGCTAGCAAGGGTTCAGTTTGAATCAACGCAATCTCGTATTTATCAACAATATCATTTCGCAAATTTCTACGGGTCGCTTTAGTATAAATGACCTATGCTTTGCGGACTTCATAACAATGATAGTCACTATTCATACTGTGACATTGATCTTGCTTCATACACCTTTGTTACTAGAGTAATTGTCCATTTTCCTCAGTTAATTTTGCCATACCGTGGGTAGGCCCGTTATGACTTTATTTCGACTTAGGAGCCTCACGGGGGATATAGGACCGGATCAGCAGAGATGCTTAATACTCATGGAACCTGATACCTACCTTGGCTTTGTCGGAGCCGTAGTATATCTACACATCGAATTGACTTTGAAGTGTATGATAGGTGTCATCATTTAAGTAGGACGAGGATTCAAGCTGTTTGACACGAAATGTTATGGTACTTGGCGCTTATTTTGTACCTAACAATCTACATCTACACTACTACTACTAACTCAGCACTACCTACTACTACTACTACTACATATTACTAAACTATCTAGCTCACGTACTACTACATTACATACTACACTACTACTATCAACACAGGTATATCATATGATAGTGGTTGTCTCGGAGGTGATGAGAAAATGTATTGATATGAGTAATATTAACAAATTAAGGAAGGTTGACGAATAATAATATACAGTTTAGAGTCAGAAAATAGCCACAATTATATTAGAAAGATAAATGATTAGCATCTGTGAAACCTGTTAAATAAATGGTATTACATATCTTAAGGTATACAATATACTCTTCTCAGAAAAAATAAATAATCGATCACAATCGCAAAAAATGTTAAAAAAAGAGTAAAAAAGACCAAGAATCAGTATGAATAACAAAAATTAATAGTTAAGAAAACAAAAAGATAGAGAGAGCAAGTATGATTAACTACACATACATGATATATCTTTATAACATATCCAGCATGTAAAAGAATAAGAAGAACTATTTATATTTTAAAGATGATGTGAAAAGAAAAATTCTACCTTTATCTCGTTACTTTCAAGAACGATATGCTAAGATATATATAACTTAGGACAATAATACCTGTACTTTTGGCACCGACAGTTGCAGAAACTAAAATTTGAGGGGTGTGTTACTATTTGTTACCTAAAAAAAAGAAATATAATTACCACATAAGAAGGTAACAGCCGTGTTAACCTGCACCCCACAATCTCCTAAGTTCAGTTGATAGAATAATCTTTAGTGTTAAATTACACTTTTTTAAAGACAAGATCGTAACAGAACGTCTACATGCATTGGTGAAAATAAGACTCAAATCATTGGTATTAATGTGGTAAACAATACCGAACTTTGAAAGCGAACATGAACCTTCGTTAATCAGACCAACGAAAACCGTCTACCTGTTACGATAATACAATCATTGACCGGCACGCAATGCAAAATTTATTTGTCCGAGGTGACATATGTCAATTGTAAATTTAGTTTCTGAAAGTTTGACCTCACGTTTTAAAAAACGGAACGAACAACGATCTGCCTCTAATTGACGATTTTTGGAAAGTGACTTCATTCACCGAGATTCTTTCACGCACAGTAAGTATCAATTCTCCGATTTTTATCTGGACATGGAAAGTTGTGATATGTTTACAAACTGCCTACAGTTTTGATCCAATACAGACACTGTCAAACGAGAATCACAATGCTGGAACTAGATAGTCCCATTCCATTATCCTTTCAAATTCTAAAAGCAAACCCTTTAATATATACGAAAATGAAACATAGCGGTAGTATGTTAGATCGTCGACGTGTGTATATCGAGTCCATGCAATAGTAGATTAGTTTCAAGATAGGAGATGATGATGGTCGAACAGGGAAATGAAAATCATTACCATCGATCTAAGCATCCACTTCCCGGTTGCTCGCGTTGTCCAAACCTTGTTCAGTATGTAATGCCTCTCTTAGTGTATCATGTTCAATCTATCACCGAATAGTCCTCTTTTAAACCTCAAAACTACAACTAATCTCACCGGTGTGGTAGGATCCAGAAGCTGCTGATTGAAATAGAAAATTTTAAGCCCCCTGCTGACCAGCTCTTGCTGTCTGGTCATTTTCATAACAACCATAACGGATGAGTATTAAATAGATCACCTATTGAACATAGTATCGTTTCACGACGGAAGGCGAATATAACAAACCTGACCAAGATTAAAAACAGAGAACGTTCCATCGAGAACAAGTCTTTTCTTCATCATTAATTGGAATAGAAAAATAATGCCAATTATAAACATAATTTGCCCCCATGGATGAGTTAAGGAATTCCTCATTTGGATTATAAGCAAAGAATTCCGCTACTTTAACTTCTAAAGACCCGTACCAGAAAAAAAATACACTGACGATGTAGTTTGTAATGAAATGAAGGAAGGAGGAAGGGGAAGGATCACAAAGTCGTCTATTGTTGGAAAATTAATTCCGATAAGGAAACTCCCAGAGCTATACATCAGTGAGTTTGGCTATCAAAATGTCTGCGAGTTCTATATTTAAACTAAAAACAACTTGTAACGGGCAACGGATCGTAAGTGTCGGTTCACATCACACATATCAAATGCTGTCGTAACGTGTATTTATGCGCTTCTAGTATTATACATTTACTGTCATTTGAATTCCCTAATAAATATTTTTGATGATATGCTCGCCTATATCTGCAAAAGACCAAACAGCCAAGTTGGGTTTGGGGTATGGAATACAAGGAACTACTTACAGGTGTCTTAAAGTATATGTAATATAATGAAACTCTTTTAGGTTTGAAAATGTATCATAAAATCTGTTGACAATTGGATGGTTTTATTAGATTTCAAGAATAAAAATCAACTTAAATACCTTGGTACTAATTAAATTTTTTGTTTGTTATAAATTTTCTACACCTTCCTTTTGTTCGGCCGGGTGCTCACCAGAGTATGACATCGAATGAAGTGCAATTAAATGTCACATTGCTAGATCTTTTTTCCTGTACATTTTCATTGTAACGTAAATCATCAATATTACCTATCCTAAAATGTGCTGTTCCCACTGAACCGCTATTTCCAAAGGATTGAGCAGGAAAGTTAAAACATAATACCGAATCAAATAGCACAAAACATAATTGCGATTTTCTAAGTAACTGTAAATATAGCATATGAAAGTATGATGTTATTGAAAGATGTCGTACTCATAACCTGCAACTGTATGCAAACAAAATTTTCATACAGCGCTACACGTCGCGTTATTCAATGTGATGTGA
>CAJDSM010103740.1:0-10716 GCA_903981925.1 Ostrea lurida
AGCGATAAACTTACATTTATTGCGGCAAATATGGCGGCATCAGTACCGAAAAAGAGACGTGTGCAGAAAGATGACATTTCTTCAAGAAAGATGACATTTCTTCATCATCCACGAAAGAACAAGATGACAGACACGTGCGTCACTGGATATCTGCGATGCTGAGTCTCTGTACTAACAATACTCTATGCTATATTACACTGACACCTCTTAAAATTTTAAATTGCAATGCCTCGAGCCATGTTGGTTCGTTGTTTACAAATGCGTTTTGCGAGACTGAGCACCTTGAAGATGGGATTGTGTTCGGTGACATTTTTCATAACGGTATGGACATGTTAGTGGAGTACATGAAAAATAAGACTTTTCCGGAAAGCAAAGAGAAACTCCTTGCATTGAACAAACTGCTGAAATTTATGAACGGGGGTGATTAGATTCCTTAGATTAATACACTACATTTGTTAGACGCCATCTCTATAGGACTCTAGATAAGATGTGTTTCAATGAAGACAAAACACCTAATAGAATGTTGTATTGTGAGACGGGAACCCGAGATAAAACATGTACATTGGTATTTGCTTAGATGAAAATAACCTAAACTAGAAATCCCAATGCTTGTATTTGCTGAGGGAAGCAAAACCTAGGATAAAAAATATTTTATTGTGAGCACAAACCCTAGATAAAAACATGATTGCTGAGACAGACCCGAGATAGAACATGCTATGTGAGACGACCGCAAGCATAGAAACTGCGTACATTGTATTGTGAGATGACCCTAAATAGGAATTTCAATGTTGTATCGTGCAGACAAACCCTAAGATAGAAATATTCAATTGTGAGACAGGACCGAGATTGAAAACATTTTGACTATTGGAGACTAAGAAAACCCGAGGCATAGGAAAATGTACATTGTATTGTGAGCAGAAAACCCTAAATAGATAAATTCAAATGTTGTATTGTTGCAAGACAAACCCAGATAAAAGAAAACATTGTATTGTGAGACAAGACCCCCTTTAGCATAGACTGGTACATTGTATGCCTTGAGAATGAACCCTAAAATAGGGAAAATTCAATGTTGTATTGTGCAGTACCAACCCTGGCATAGAACATTGCTATCTGCTTGCAGACAGGGGCACCCTTAGAATAGAACATTGTAATGTGAGACGGAACCCTAAATATGAAACATTGTATTGTAGAGGACAAATAAACCCGCAGATAATGAAACATTGCTGTTGTCTGAGACAAAACCCTATGATTCAGAAATACATTTGATATTTGTGAGACAAACACATGATATGCAACATTTTTATTTGTAAGACGGACGAGATAGACATGTACTTGTCGAGGACAGCACCCGGAAGATACACGGCACGGCAACCCGAGGGTGGGCTGAGTTCTGGGGCACCAGACCCAGGATCAACCGACTGGCCTTAACAGGCCTTGTGATCTCGGTCTGAGACTTAGGAAACCCGCTGCCCCAACAGCATCAGACAAACACTTGTTACGATCTGTGAGCAACGAACCCATAAAAATAATAGAAAAGAATATACACATAGCTGACATGATATCTTTCATCTCTAAAGAACGTGCTATTATTGAACTCTACTTGTTAATGCGCTTTAAGGTACAATTCACGTAATATACGAAAACAGCATCTTTTGTATTAAGGCCTATTGTATATTTCCTCTACTATTTACCATCTATCCTCCGTTAGATGTATGTCGGTCAAAAAGGTTGCGAATACAGGTTGCATAGAATAGCGCGATTAGAGAATGCTCAGAAAAAGAGCCAAATCGAACCGGATTATGTAATTCCCCTGTAAGACAGATAATAATCAGTGTTGAGAGAGATGACTGAACTAATCCTCATACAAATGAGGTTCTTTGTATTCACTGTGTTGCAAATTCTACTCATTACATTGTTGTTAATAAACTTCTTTTTTGAAAAGCAAAAGATACAATTACACTGCCCTACCGTTAAATATAGTTCTAATTTTTAGGGTTGCGTTCCACAAATAGCTCAAACAATGTCTCTGTAATACTTGGCCGCGCTGTGAGTCCGCTCCACAATTATACAATTGCTACAACTGTTTTGTGTATTTCTCCGAGTCTGTCTTCACTTAACTAACAATTGTTCCCAGATTGTATCTTCAGTGGGATCATGTTCTCTTAACAGAGAACAGCTTCTTACCAAATGCATTGTCTATCCTGAGTGTCCAGTTACAATAAAAGTGTTTTCCTTAGTTGCTCTACTGCTACTTATATTTATCTTATCGTCGTCAAAATACGCATTATCTAGGGTTTGTTCTCACAAACTATAAATTATTCTTATCCTCGAGTTGCTCCCTCACAATATATCTGTGATACTTTAATTAGGTACACGTACCACACGAATTTCCAATACGATTTCAATATCTAGGTCATGCGTCTCACAAATTCTACAACTGTTTCTAATACTCAGACAGTTAGGTTCTTACCAATACAGACAATGTACATTTCGTCAATTTCAGAGAAGATTTTCGGAGTATTTCTAAACGTTCATGTCTTTCTCACAATATTACTAATGTTACAGTACTACTCTAAGGCCTAGCGTGTAAAATACAATCGATCATATCTAGGGGTTTTGTCATCAATCCATATTACACGCATTGGAAGTGTTATTGTATGTGTAAGGCAGCAGTAATCTCGAACATATACAATGCTACATTTCTATCTCGCGGTCTGTCTCACTAATTACAATGTAGCTTATCTCTGTCTGTCTCAACAATCGAACTTCACATATCTCACTTCATATTCTTAGCGGTTGGTCTCCACAGTAATTAAATCATACATTTGTTCTTTTCATATTAAGAATACATTTATACTCCACATTTCGAAGTTCATAACGTGATACAATGTCATCAGTTTTTCTCGTGAGGTCCGGTTCTCACGGGTAATACAATGCCGATATCTAATCATGGATCTGCATCTCACTTGAACGCCAGAAGTACATATATGTTTTTTT
Organism: Ostrea lurida; assembly: GCA_903981925.1. Lineage (NCBI taxonomy): Eukaryota > Metazoa > Mollusca > Bivalvia > Ostreida > Ostreidae > Ostrea > Ostrea lurida. The sequence continues at coordinate 2,998 of CAJDSM010103740.1, forward strand.
TGGATTAGTATGTGACGGTATTGATCTGCAGCATAAAAAGGCAGTTATCTTAAATATCTTAAGGGCTTGTGTCTCACACAGCATTCACAATAGATATGGATTCTCGCATATTACTAGACAGTTTCATTCTAACAATTACTAAATGACATACATGTTCTCATTCTCGTCGTCCGTCATTTCCAGTCGAATACAACCATTACTTTTTATTTGAGGGCGGTGTGCTCTCTTGGCAATTTAAACCACACCGACCTACTCGCTGGAGCTAGTCTAGAAGTACTATATAGAGGTACGCTCCGCGATAACAATCGCCTATGTATATCTAAGGGAACATTTTCTGCGCACACACGTCAATATACCTCTTCCGCAGGTTCCAATTGCAATGTGTAGTGTTCATCTAAATTGCTTCCGGAAAGTCTTAGTGTTCTTTTCATACGCTCTCACTGGATCGTGCACACAACGTACCAATACACGTTATAAAGATGTCCAACAAACACGAACACAAATCCCATCTTTCAAGGTGCTTTCGAGTCTCACAAAAGCCAAGTGGCTAACCACAACGAATGCCAGACATGGCGCTAACGCTCTAGACATATAATTCTAATACAGTTCTAATGCGCGCTCGCTCAGCCTGCTAGGATATAGCAATTCGCACGTAGTTATTATCACTAAGAACTTAGCAGAGACTCAGCATATACGCATGAATGATAGTCGCCCAACGATGTCTTGTCTTTGTACTCTCGTGGATTGATCGACATAAATTCAGTGTCTCATCTTTTGCTGTTCTTCGGTACTGTGCGCCATATGTATTAGAGTCATGGCTCGCTTTCTAATCCGCCCACCTCCGTATAATTGAGCTCGCGCTTCCTCGCGAATGCTGTGCATAACATGCGAGAGAATCAAAGGTTACTGAATAAGCTAAAACGGAGGGGAAGAAGCGGATTAATTGCCTGACGTCACGGCGTTCAGACACATGTAGAATGCTTGCGGGTTACATAATTGAACGAGCCTCCGCAATAACTGTTATGCCGAAATCAATATATACAAAAACAAATACAAAGCGCAACAACTCGCATGTAAGTTCTTGATTGCATTTCCATAACAGCGAAATGAACAGCCATATTCAGCGAAGATATACTGTCCATTTTTAGTTTTAACATGTTATTAGATCCAAACAATAACAAACAACGCTAGTAAAAGGCGCTGGAATATCTCAAGCGGGAAGTATTGTAGTGATTAATCCATATGACTTTTCAAACAAATTCGGGAACTGAGTTTTTGACAGACTCAATAGTTAACAACAGTATTTCATTGGATATAATGAATGATGATGCTATATACCCTAATTTATAGTATATGTATATTAGCATCCTTTATTCTAAGACATACATATGATAAATTTGCTCGGACTAATTGGTTGCATTAAAATTAAAATCATTGGTAACAAATTCGCTCAACAATTAATTGATAGAGGCGCTCGCGTTAATATTGGTTCAGCTCCTTTACCCAGAGCACGCTTTGATTATGTGAACGCTCCTAGTGCCATCTCAGTGTTTTGCATGGCATGCCCTGGCAATAGATGAAAGTATAACACACCAGCAGACGTAACATAAAAATGTCAGTTGTTGTTTTGCAAACATGGCCTAACTATTTTTTCCTTGCTGGTTTGCCAAAATTCTCTGGGTCAACTTATACTCGTAGTTGACATATCAGAGATATCGACTATTTACACTTAGTAGCTGGGCCTCTCGGCTGTTTGGTTAAACAAATAACTCGCCACCAACGTAACGGTTTGTATCATGTGTGTGTTTGAAGATACAAGAAACGAATTCCTCCATAGTGAATATGACGCAAGGTTTCCCTACTTGGCGTAGGGATCATGTATAGGTATATAAAAATATCTATTATTCTGCCCAAAAGTGTTCTTGCTTGGTGTCTTCTCCACATATTCATTATTTTGGTTTGGTGGCTTGTTCTTTTCTCTCTCTCTCTGGATTCGGTCCTTGGCAGTTTTTCCCCTCCGATAGGTCGCTCTCCTCGCCTTAGGTGGTTCTCAAGCTTTGTTGAGCTTCTGCAGCCCTAAGGGTTGATTTGGGCTCAGCTTATGTATTCTGATAGTATTTGACAGCAAGACTATATACAGCAAGACGCATCTTTGCTAACTATGCATCTCCTGTAGCCGCTCGTTATCTAGGAATATATGAGTTTGTATCCTCATTATGGATAATCTTCATTCATTTTGAATTGCTTCTTTTCCTGGCTCTTACATAGTAAGTGTTTTTGTGTGTATAAGATTTATTTATAAACGTTTGCCATTATAATATTTCTCCTATTTTATAAAGCCATCCTTCCTTGAGTTAAATAGCATTCACGTGATGAAGAGCTAAATACTATGCAATATCCAAAACTCGCCTAAATTTATGCTTATGGGCCCTCTCCATACGTTGATAACTCGCCCGCTAATAATTCTGTCTGCTGGGTGATTTTTTGTTTACAAACGCGTACATAGATATTTATGTTTATCAATAAATATCAAAGAGAACCATTAAATTTAGCTATGAGTATTGTAATTAATTTTCTAGAAATCAGACACTTATAGTCGAGTGACCTTGAGCATTGTCCATCCTGCGCAAATTGTCTCTAATTTGCGATACACGCTCTTGTTCCCTATATAGATTTCAATGGTATGCTACACATCCCTTTACCTGGTTTTATTTAACTGGTTCCATAAAATTTGCGGTAGATCTCTTTATTGAGAAAAACAGATACTATTTAAAATGTTATCTGTATAAATTCCCATGTAAAGTTATTTTATAAGTTGCATAATAAAAGTCTTATTGTATCTTCGGCGATAGCGCACTTGCTGTGGATATTTGTGGTCATGCTAAACGAGTTATCTCCCTCTGACGCACATGAATCCCGCTCAATGGTGTGCCACATGACTTTTGCAACAATAATCAATCTTGAATCTATATTGCCGTCTGTACATCAGCTTATAATATACTCAGGAAAACAGCTTATTAGCTCATTTATGATTTTAATTATTTTACTATCAGTACCTTACTTATTTGTCTCCTGCTTTAAGCCAGTTGCCTAGCTTATGGGGTGGTTCCAATTGATGTTGAGATTGATGGACGAATTGTATATATTTTCAGACTTTCTTTGTCCATTGTACCCCAAACAGGTTGTTCCTAAATTATATTATTCCTCACTACTGCGCAATAAGGCGGCAAAATTTTGTAATAATATCCACTAATTGACCTGAGACAATTTCGTTGTACTATATAAATGCGAAACTGTTCCATTCAACCTTTGACCCCAGAAATCGCTCCATATGTTTCCCCATGAGTTATGCGATGCGCAAGGTGTGGCTCTCTCCCCGGATCCAACTTGCGTCTATTGACAAATCAAACACCACACTTGGCGTCTTAGTTGCCCGGGATTCGCATATCGAATATTGGTCGGTAGTATTTTCTAGGAGTATTGAAGATTCAGCAATGCGTTAGGTAAAATCCTCTAGGTATAGCCCTCCGTACAATTCGCTAATATTCGAGTGCGGTGGCTGACGGGCACAGCAAAGTGGTACGTTCGAGGACAACAGTAGTATTAGAAATATTTTTCAATTACTTCGACTGTCTAAATAATTTTATTGGGAAATTCTTCTCTCGCACAATTACAAAGGAACCCCGCAAGTATATTCAACTTGAAGGGCAAGTATATACCTTGTATTCATTATATTTAAAAGCGATATTTTAACTCCCCCCCCCTCTCCCCTCCCATACAAATGCTTGCAAAATATTTGTTTATACAGACGCATTTATAAGAATTCTTCTCGGTAGCATCGTGCGCGTTTGAATAATCACAACTGTAAATAGCGAACCCTTCTCATACGGTTCAATCTCCGCTAATGCTTTGTTAATTTAAGGCAAGTTTTTCATGCCACCTGTTTAATTGACTCACTGATTGGCTTCCGTATTACCTGATCGGGCGAGCTGTCTCATGAATATTGAATAATGGGACTCTCGCAACGCGATAAGCGCATTTGCCGAATCTCCCTTGCTCAACAGGGGACATATAAATCAGCAATGAAATAAGTCGCACATTTCCATAGTTACTTCATACAATATTTTAAACTTTCAGAGCTATTTCACTGATCTGTTGCCCACAGTATACATGCGTATCGGCCCGTTATAAGTGAGAAGGAAGAAATTTTATTACTGAAAATTAGTTCCAAATGTAATACTTTCAGAACGACCCAACCATGCTTGCTTCTCCGATAATATTTACAATGCTAGTTTACTCCACGCCCTATTCTACGTTGAATCACTAAATCGCCCTATGCTTCAGCACAATTGCCAGAGCCGAAGACTGATTAGATATATATTACTCACACATGTGGCTTCAAAGCAAACCGGTCATGACTTATATGCCTGCAATGATTCTATAACATTCATTGAATTGTCAAATATCAGTAGGGAGACTACACATCAAAATATGGCCCATCTAAGGTGATAGTGACGCCCATCACTCCGGGATCGTCGTTGGTACCATAAATTTTTGGAAACTCGATAGCGTGCTGAAATCCTTCTTCACACTTGAGAATTGTGCAGTGAATAAGCTTCCATTATATGTTAAAATCTCTATGCTTGCTTTCGCGCTCGATGGCGCACCTCGTAAAGCTGTGGTATTCTCTGGTGAAAGAGAATATATATAAAAGATATGATATTCCGTTTAATAAAGTATTATAAGTACTACTCGTATCCCAAAAAACTATATTCTTATGATGCGCTTCTAATGACCTGGCTCCATTCAGAACCCCTCCTTGGTTGGTCAATACTCTGATATTGATATTCATAAACCTAGAATTCTTACTCACTGATCAAGCGGAAGCTTTCCATATACTCAATTTTCAGGCTATGTTTCTTAGGCCCTTCTTACTTTGTTGATACTGAGAAGAACGCATTCTATTGACACACTTGGTTTCCAACCGAGCCCGTATGTTTTGCTATTTATTTTACGTGATTTATCTGCTCCTCGCTCACAATGGCTTGTAAATGAGGGGGGCCTAACCTACTTTGTCTCACTTAATATTGAAAAAACTTCGGACTTAGATATGCCTCCTATTACACCTAATATCGATGTGCATGAATGATAAATGGTGACCTACACAAAGTATTATGCGGTGTGAATTTTGGCCCCAGCGGTTCATTGAGGAACAAGAAGTATCGCAAAATGCTTCAAAAGTTAACAGATCAGACGGTCAGTGACAAGAGCAGACGGACAGTCTCTAGAGATTTTAACGCATCTGACAAAATGTGCTGACATCAGGAAAGCCCCTCACTTGCCTAGCCTTCGACCACAAGCGCTGAGTCTAATATAACCAAAAAAATAAAAAACAAAGTTACAGATTTATATATTCTGCGGACAAAAACCATGATCAAAAGCTGATATGAACCAACTTTTTGTAGAACTTGCTAACCTGACATGCGCGAATGTACGCGCCCTGTTACTCTATTATACGCTATACAAGGTCAACACAATGACCAACAAACAAAAAAGTCGACAAAATGAAGCAGTGTCGTTACTTTGAGATATTGTCTGGCCGCTGCGGCCAGTAAACAATGTCCTTATCAAGTGCGTTGTACGATATCCACAATTTTTTGGAAAAATCCGCTTCCTAGGACAAGGTCATAGTAAGGATATCCACAAAAAAGAAGCGAATGATAATTGCGTGTTTGTTGCCGTCGCGCACAGACTGGATACCATGCTAAGTTTTTCGATAATTCTGTAATTCAATATTGAAGCCAGATTAGCGATTTATGCTTATCATGGCGAGAAAATCTGCATCGGATCTTTTTGAGATAAAAACACTCCGTTCCAAGAGTCAATTGTCTATGACTGAAAATGAACCTTTTTCGAAAACGCTTTACTTGGTATAACTGATACCTTGTTAAAGTACTGATTACCTAGAAATATATGGCCGGTATAAGGGGAGTCTGGTGGCGTGTCAATAACGACCATGTTGCCCTAAAATACTTTTCTTTTAGCGTTTTATTCATAGAGCCAAAACAGCTCAGTATTGCTTATTCGTTGAATTCACATTCTATGACCTACTGAGTTCAACGTTCTTTAAGCTTGATCCCTTGAAGCGTTCTTGAATTATGATTCATAATATCAAGACGCTGCCACAGCGGATCATGCAGACAGGTAGGAACAGATCAGAGCGTAACGCCTTAATGATCCTATAGAGTGATCAGTCAATATAACACACAGGCAGTAATCATGACCTCAATTCGTCTGAAATAATACTGTCCCATCCTGGTCAATGTGGTAATATTTAGTAAGCATGTCTGGGCTGTTGGTATGATGTTTTCCGTAGGGGCCTTAACCTTTGCATTACTCGAGTGTCAAACTTGATTTAAAAAGCAGTACCGCATATTGAAGCTGTGATCGGCTCACGCTGCCTATGCAGAGACCAGTCAACCACGATACAAGTAGAAGCAAATCGTCCGTTCATTCACATTACGCCAAGTCTCCCAGGCTCTCTAAAATCCGGGCAAGAACCAGTGCAGGAGCCATTGTACGTTGCTTACTACAGCGTTGGTCATATCAAAAAATATTCAGCTTCTATCCCCGCAAATTCGTGAAGATATGCACAATAAGATTAGAATAGTTAGGGTTAAAATTGTGAATCTTTTGTTTTAAAGACTAGCCTCCAATCCTCCATTGGTTTACAATTATGGCCATTGAATCAAGATGCCATGTGATGGGACGATCGTTTCAAAACCAAATTGTTTTCTTTAAATAAAGTGACCTCACTGATTCTAGTACTGCGGACTTGACCTCTACTGTACTTGAGACTTCGACCAATGGCGCTCAACGGTGGAGTGTGAACCGCCCGGTCGACACCAATGGTATACAATGCTTACTCACTCTCTGATGGGCAGCTGGTAATGGATACATCACCTAACTGTAATTGATCCAGAGCGCTCCGTGTATGCCACAAACTATAATCTTTTGCGGACTTACGAGATTATAGATCTCTGCTCAGTTGCTATCTCTTTTTTTTATTTTTTTTTATTTTTTTTAGTGTTATAATTGTCCCCCAGAATACATGTCATGGAACATGAAGACAACTCTCTAACGTACAGAATCACATGCACTATTTCTACACTAATCCTGCGGCATAATATGCACTATATTCCTCAACCATCGTATGAAGTGATTGTCTGGCAGAAGAATATCTCTAACCATACATGGCACAAAGTAATTGGTTGCTCATGAAAAAATCATTGGTCACAATCGCGCATGAAGTTTTTGGCACGAGTATGCTGCATTTTTCTATCTTCTCTCTCCCTAGATCGCGAAGTTATGTCACATGTATAGGCTCTGAATATCCCAGACGGCTGATGAGGTGACACGGATTGCTCTTGTTTCTGCGCTTTATCCTTACGTACCTGCTTAAAAATATCTGGTTTATATAATAATGGCTTTTGTGAATATCTGCGTGAAACAGCATTTAGCCATGAATGCTGAAATTACTAGTATTCGACGTTCCTAAAAAATATGTAATCAATCTTCTTTGACATATTGATATATGACATCCACATAGGGTGTAAACTTGCAGTAAATTATTTATTAGTATATTCATTTTGCTGTATCTCTACTTCGTTTCCTAAAAATTGTGAAAAATGCGTGCTAGTCAATATAATATAATTCGAG
>CAJDSM010103754.1:1803-29361 GCA_903981925.1 Ostrea lurida
TATTATAACGACCATAGAAATTTGCGTAAATGGCTGCTTTTAAACGTGGACTGAACACCACCTGCAAACAACTTGTTGTAAGTAGCTTGAGTCTCGATTTACCTAACATAGAATCTATCATCGCGGACAAACAGCTGCGGGTAGGGACGAGCCTTTGTTTTGACATTGGGGCCATACTGTGATCCTTTGAAACATCCATAGGGAATTCATCTGTATCGTTTCCAAGTGGCACCCTGTGACCAAGTTAGTGGATTGTTTTATTAAACGCAAAGGTGAGGTAAGCAAAAACGATAAATTATAACATGCGACAATAACAAATTTGTGGAGTTTACAATTTAAAGAACCAAGCAGTTTGACCTTTTAGTACAGTGTGAAGGGCGCATTGGGTATTGCACCATGAAACAATGAAAAGGAAACATCTACTCTTTATAAGGGGGGAACAGAAAAAGTTTACCCTTGTACTCACACGTTATTGTTCATGGGTATTGCATTACAAATTAAAGGGGCGTTTCGAAAAAGTAGTTAGATTGATTAGTCCGCTAAAACTATGACAACATATGCAAGTGTGTTTTCAATCTAGCAAGTATATGACTATAGCACCCCCACTAGTTTTGCTGGATGTGAGAGACATGTGAAAAAAAACTAAGCATCTGGGGTCATCTACCGGTAGCTCGCCTTAATGGGTGCCAACAACTCTTTGTAGCTAAGTTTTTGAATTTAGGCTTCATACATATGGTTATCAATACAGGGGTACAATAACGAGTATTGGAGACTATGATATTGGACACAAACACATTTGAGGGGGTCTAAGAACCCCAGTGGTTTGACCTTTGACATAACTAAGAAGCATATCAGGTAACTAGAGGAGGAGCCATAATCTATATTGTAATTCTTGCGAAAATGGGATACTTATCAGTAAATTCATAAGGAGAAAATCCATTCTCCAAAATCCCAGAGTATTCGTCTTAATTAGAGATAAGTGCGAAGAACATGTCAAAAAATTTAACAAAGGTCCTTAAAGGTCACATATGAGGTATAACTGGTGATTGTACCTTTCATCATTACAATTGTAACAAATTTTTACATAGCTGCTGTCGAAGGCGTCATTTTTGAAATGAGAGGGTCCGCGTCCTTTGTAATGGTATACGCATTATGACCAATAAGCTCCTATAGTGCATCACCTCGGTAATTGTAAATCTCAGACCAAACATTCTTGTTGTAGCTTTCCCCTTTCTTCTTTCCAGTATTTTATATATATCTTAAAATTTCAACATATGCTAAATGGCTCATATCTGGGTTTAGCACTATTGGACTGCTCCTTCCTTAAGCAGTGGCTGATTCATTCACATTTGTGAAATTCCTATGTACCCACTATGATGTCCCCCATGCATTATGCAGTCGATGCTTAGGCAACTACGCTCACCTGGCTCAGTATCAATTCTCTCAGACTCCTACTGGACAAAAAAATGTATTAGTCTTCAATTCGATTATTATCTCTGTGATAGTTAATTATTGTAGCTGGTGATGCCGACGTATGGAGCCATTACGTTCCAGTCAGTTGGAACCTGTTTTAGAATAACAACTTGTAGCACGCGACTATTTTTTTTGTGGTCTATCTCCCCTTTATTGGGTTAAAGCGTCGTCATCTTGGGACCATGTTACAATATACACCTGACACCACTCAGCGATTGACCGCCAGATTGTTTAGATACCGATATTATAGTGTCAAACCTGCATGTATTATCTACATGTGGTATGCGTGGTTGAAACAGCCTGTCAGCATTAACGTGACTCCTTTTCCATGTCCTGTGTCATAGCTCCATATATATTGACGAACTACTCTCTGGATTTTAAATTTCGAAATCTATGAGGCTACGGTGCGCAACATAAACAATGACTTTCTTTGTCAAGCACGATAGGTCGGATTGTCTTGTAAAAGCGCATTAACACCTAATTACTATTTTTGAGTTGCAAATACTAGTACCTTCGTTGTTCAGTGTCAATATCCAGTACTCGATAAATCCATTAATTTGTGCATTCTTCGCCAGTTCATCATCTGGGTCAACTCTCAGCAATTGCTGTGCTCGAGATGCGTCTTGTCTAAAAGGACCTCCCACCTTGACTTTAGGATGTAAGTAGCAGGCGTCACATAAACTCGCTCACTAAATTGGCAAATGTATCTTGTTTCCTGTCCACCCCAAATAGAACGAAATAGCTTCTACCATGTCAAGGATCTCGCAACCTTTGAAACCCGTGAATATAAGCTGCGAGGGGGTGGTAAGAATCACTCCACGCCTTGCTGTTCTGAGGTATTGGCCAATCCTTAACTGCTCCATGGATTGCTGTCCCATCTTTACTCCTTCTGGCTCAGGTATACGCCCCAGAAACCACACGTTGCTAACAGTATCACATTTCCGGTGTTTTGAACATTACCATCTACTGCCGGAATTCGTTTAGAACAACTTCTTCGGAGGTTAGCCAAATGGGATTGCGCGTAAGCTCAAATACAAGTATATCATCCAAAAAAGGCTAAAAGCTTTTCCAATTTAATCGAAGAAGGGATACTGTTATAACACGTGCAAGTCACGGTGCATTGCATAGGCTCAAACCCTCAGTTGCGAGGTTGCTGTTGAATTAGATAGTGGAGTCCGTGCATGTGTAGTTAAGAAAACATTATTTTGTCTTATACAGATTACTTTCCTGTGACACAAGGGCACATATCGTAGACAAACATCAGTACTTCGAGGTACGACGATGCTTTAGCCAAATTACAACTGCAAACACCACTCGGCTTTTTGAGCGGATAAGCTAAGTGAGATAAAACTCTGGGTTAATCTGCGATGCAACTACCTGCTCCTGTGTAATAATTATAGTAGGCAAAGACTGTGTTATTATCTCCTTCAGCCGATGCTCACTTTTATATCTTAGAGTTGCGCTATAGTTGAATTTAACAACACACTTGCTTATCGATAACGTGGACCATCGTATTTGCATCCTTCCTTGGTCGAACTTGAAATACACAAGCTACTTCGTCTTAAAAGCGCTGACAATCAATACTCCTCAACTATTCAAAGACGGATGAAGATTGTGTCATGCTTTCTAAAGTATGATAATATTCGGACCTTAGTCTGCTAAACCAGTTCTAGGATGCTGGCAATCTCCTTCTCTACTCATTCTTGGCAATGACATGTAGCCAGTCGTCCGAGCTTTATGTTCGGACCTATGATGACGCCTGCTTCTTCATACCATACCGCCCAGTCGTCAAGAGATTCGGGTGAATGCTGAGATTGTCGTGTGTAAAATATTTCCCTAAAGTCCTATTACTTTCCATGGTGCTTTGCTCGAAAAAACAGGTCAATGATATCAAAAGCGTTTCGTGTATCAGCAGAATGTTCCCAACCAGGATTTCCTAATATATCACAGTCCTGGTGGTGACACTTTTCCGGACTCTTTTGGTAGATATACAGCTTTCAATCAGACTTTTGAGGTCTCGAACAATTCCTGGCAAAGAGAGGGTACACTTAATTCGGCTTCACACCTCTGTAGGTTCCGACAATACGCGTAGCCCCTAAAGACCAGTTCACGGATCACAGCCTAGAGCATTTATCCCAGTACCTTTCGCTTTTATCTACACTAATGGTGTCTCCTAAGTAAGTTAAAGAACCCCTGCACAGTATGTGGTCATAGCGCAAACTACGCACAGCGTCTGATTATCAATCAAGCTCTTCTAATCCTTGGTTATTCCAATCATATATGATCGACCTTTTTTCTGTCTGGAGCTATCCTCGTCCCTCCAAAATATCGATAAGTATTTCCTCCACTCAACTACTATACTTATTATGACATTGAACGCCAAGGATTATTTCAAGGTTAGTAGCAGCCTTTAATAATATACATGTATATATTACCAATACAGTGACAATCGCAGAATTCTTTGCAAGTATAAAAATTAATCCAACATCGAAATTAAATAGTGTTCGGGATTCTAGGTGTAGATTTTAATATACCAATTTCAAGTCAATGATCTTACATACTAGCTACTTAGGGTTTAAATAACTCGGTACAATCTTGACATCCCGGCAACATATATCAGTGCGACTTAGCTAGGTTTACTTCGTCTTGAATACACTCCATATACTGTTCATTAGTGATTTCATCGTGTTTGATAGACTCGCGCACAATATGCTCCTATGGTGTGATCCATTTTTAGATCTTAACATTGAGTCATCTCTCTATCTATCCCTCGATAGGCCATTTAACTCGAAAGTATATCCTCACATTTTCGTGTTGATAAGTATAAGTCAGCTAGAACATGTCTCCCACCGAGTTGAGTCTACATGTGACTCTGTGCCCTAGCTTCCTCTCAGCTCATGCTCTCACTCGTAGTGACTACTGCTATACGCGTGCTTATACATTCCGAGCCATTCACAGTTTAAACTCGACCATTAAGGGGCCTTCCTCCCTTTTTTTCTCCGTCCGCACTGCTCGTCCGTATTCCTTTGCCTATTCACTACAGGTGGAAATAAATCTATCTGTACTCATCTCATTAATGCGGATGCAGACTTTTTTCAGACCTGTGCCTTGAGGTCATTGATCTACGGTCTGTCACTTGACAGCTTGCTCTAGTTCTCACTTGTACTTTGTCGCCGCGACTTTTTCTCGTGATGTTTTCTACCTGTGCGTACTCGTCTTTACTTTTCGTACAGCTGACCAATAAGTGTATTACCTACGGACACATATGCTAAACAACAAAGTAATGAAACCCTGTGTGCCTCTCCCTCCTGCGGCGGTAGTAGACTGCCACGTTGACGTTGTTAAGCTGCTCAACTCTCTGGAGCCATTGGAATAGGACTTGTTAGACTCGATTTGGATTGAGCGGTTCTCTACTACCTGAGTCCTGGGTTTGAGTGACCGAGGATATTCATTGGATAGGAAATTAGGATGAGGTGTAAATATAATTGACCGATTTGCTCAGCATATGTTCAGTACATACTCTCTCGGTCCATCCGTCGTCTTATACTAGCTAACAGCACGAGCACTGCAGGTAGTCTTAGGGATCACAAGTGGTGAGGATGTAGTATGTGGTTCATGCTACTTGTGCTGCGATCATTCTCTGTAGTTTCACACTTTCTATTTTCGTCTCTCCTCCTATTATTATGGTGGCGTGTCTCCATGTCTTATGATAGCACAATTCCTGCTGTTCGAATAAGTAATGTTTCAACCGAGTGTGGAAGGTGTAATTTGGTTGGTTGCTTCGGTAGAAGCATAATAATTCACTGCAATTACAATGTTCTTTACATGATAAATAAAAAGTATTTCCTCGTGAAATCAATTGTGCATTGAACCTCGACCCAGCCAAAAATAAAACCCTGTCACTTTGATTAGAACTCTCAGTTTCATGTGCGACTGTCTGGTATAAGATGGTGACAGGTGCGATAATCGTCTCTACATTTGGGACTTGTGGTACGACTCTCGCTGCCCAGTGGTCACTCTATTTTCGCTGATACAATAACATTTGCCTACTTGGATCTTGAACATATCCCATATTGCATGAATGAGTGTGCATTACAAGTTATAATTCACTCGTAGCCACTGGTTCTTGGTGCTATGTATCAACCACCTAAGAAAATACGTGGTTTTCCGGCTAATCTATACTAGCGAAAACTCGGATAGGTGCCTTTATTGTCCAATTCCTCACGCTATTATGTCAGCTCTTAATGTTTCAGGTATACTTCATAATTTCCCTGGATTAGTAAACGACCGCACCTTCTATTCTGCTCGTTCGGTCTGTTGCGCTTTTCGTATAGAAGTGATCTATTCGAACTCTCCTCCAGTGTTGTCTAAACTCTCGCTTTTTCACACAATTCCCGAGTTGAGCATACATTCCACTCACCGTGCTCGCACCGACTCCCAGCCTATATTACTACAGATCAGAGTGTAGTGAGTGTGTTCCATACAATGATCTGTGAGATTGGTCCGTTATACTCATAATCTTATGAGATCTCCCAATAACAGTCTCAATCCAGTGTTGATCTACTACACGAAACTTTGCCTACGCAGTGTAAAAAGCTACCCTATTCAGAAACATTTATGCTCCATAACATAAAAAACCTAAGCCCGGTGTGTTATATATAGTGTTTCACAACAAAGTATCGTTTTCCTCTACACTTAATGGACATCAGTCACTACTTCTGAGCCATTCACACTTCAGGCTTTTCACCCTGATTCCTTGTCCGACCTCGCCTCCTTCTCCCCCTCATTCTGCTCACCAGCCGGTGTGTGTGAATAACACAGGACGCTTTAGGAGAAGGCGGGTGGTTCGAGTTTTTGGGAAGCCATGTGCGTATAGCCCGTTTAATAAGTATAACTTATTTTCTCAGAACTAGCCCCGAGCTATACTCTCATGAATTAGTCCCTTACGTGTCCCCCGTTGCCCTGTGAGAGCAGAATACTTCGTAATGGGTCCTATACCATCTATTCTTCCAAGTGACGTATTAGCACGTGTGCGTCACGACATACTCATTTGATCTATCTCTTTTACTTGGTCCTTAAAGTTCCAACGTGGGCGTGTGTATAAATATTATAAGTCGCACCAATTTTTGGAGCTTGGAGTTATCGTAGTAAACTGAACACTCTCCCGCACGGTATTCTATACATTCTTGACATGTTGAGCGCAATCTCTGTGTAGTGTGTGTCTGTGTGTGTCGTGATTCAGACAACCTCCACTATCAGCTTTCTATGATACTAAAATCTCTAAGTCATGGACCTCTCCATGTATCTTCCATAACGGGCTGAGTGAGGGAGGCTGCGGCTGGGAGCTATACTGAAGTACCTCAAAACCACCACACTAGCGCTAATTTTGTAATACCATTAACTGCGGGAGATTCGACATCCATACTATGTCCTTGGGTTGTAGCAACTAATTTGACCTTCCTGGTATCGAAACTAGTCTGTCAGCAGTTCCAAATTTAGGCGCCCCCACGTTCAGCCGTACTCGGGTATATCCGCCAGCATACTTCTTCCTCTGCGTTTTACGGAATCCCTCGCTGAGGACACTTGAAAGATATCGATTGCTGCTCGCAGAGCAAGCACTTAGGCATTGCTCTTCATATCTTTTTCTTGTCTTTTTTTTTTCTGTTATTTTTTTGTTTTTATTTTTGTGCTACAGTAATTTTGCGAGTACGTAAGTCTGATTTAAGCGCGATAAGCAGATCAAAGGGAAAAGTGCCGCCGTACCAATGTTTATCATCAAATATTGTTAAATGTCTATCGTTTAAGGCGTTCATGAAGTACCTAATATAATGTCATGAGTATTATGAGTGGAATAGTTTATTTTTGTGTCTATCGATGTCTCCCAATTTCTGACAGGCACTCTTTCCTCTTCACTATTGATCCTTATCTTTGGGTGAACTACCTAAAGGATACAGGAAATCCCCCGTGATGTATATAGTCATTAAGAGCTGTTAACATGCCCATTTGAATAAAGTTTAATTTCATGTCGTACTTGAATAAATACTGTCATTGATTAGTTTATGAGGATACACTGTTTATAATACATCTTGTCACGTAAACAATCCGACCAGGAGTGTGGTATCTTCACATTTCTCCATTTCATGTTTTTTTTTATTTACAGGTGGATCCTTGAGTCCACGAATACTCAATCATACGTGAACACTACACGAAGGTAGTTCTCATGACAACCTTCTTGCTTTAATTTTACGACTGATCGTAATGGGTCTAACTCACCACGTGGAAATCTGATTGGCATCGTGTGGGCTTCTTTGCTTTTCCCGGTTTTCGTGGAGAGTTGCATTATCTTTCCCATGCCAGACCACTCAACTACCACAGAGTGAAAAATCAGTAATTTTCATTACGCAAAAATAACTTTCTTGTAGTAAAGTTATGAAAGTTCCTACTATGGTATACCACTATTAGCACGCCCTAGAACTTGAGTTCAACAAACTGGGAAAGTCCCCTCAGCCCATCCTCAGCCCAGCTGGCCTCCCAGGTGTCGCCTCTCAAAAGAAAGTAAGATTTCCCTACAACTGAGTTACAGCAAAATACAAAAAAAAATTATGAGCTTTGATAATACACAGGTTATCAGTGCGTCAATGGACACACATATTTATTCGCTGTTCTACGGTCTGAAATTTTATTCTTAGTATCGCAGAAATTGGCACTCGTGCAAAGAATTGAACTGAATCTGAAAGTATAACATAACTATAATATCTTTTGACTATAGATTAGATTGCCACATGAGTTCATAGTCTTTTACAAACACTCTACACGTCGGTACTTTTACAAACATGCACAATATTTATTTTTAAAGAACTGTAAAAAAGTACATCTCATCTCAGTACCAATTTTCCAAATTATGGATGGACGGTCCGAAAGAGAAGTCCAGTATCGTCTTTCTGTTTACCAATCGATCTTTTCTATGGATGAGAAAATAATTTCTGCCTAATAAGTTTAGACGTTTATTGCAGATTTCATATCATAATTTGTCAAAGCTTCCTTTGTATCATACACACACCCCACCACCTCCACATCTCAATGTCCAATTCAAAAATATACCGACAATACCAAACAACAAAACCAACAAATTACTAACTAATTCTCGCCCAGTAGAAAATAATTTAAAAGAATATTATTTATATATTATTTCAGTGGAAATTAGGAAATCGAGATTATATATTAATCTTTTAACATACTGAGGTTTTTAAGCATTTATGTAACACACGCCATTCATTAAAAAACTTACGAGAAGCCCTGGTGAAAGGCATTGACTTACTTCTTCAAGATTTCTCGAAACTACATCACCAAGATTCGATTTATACTGCACAAGATTTTGAATGATACATTTATAAAAGAAATTGAATAGCTGCATACAGGAATAGATCTGCCAACACAGATTTAGGTTATGAAAGATACAATCATCACGAACTCTCTAAATAAATATATCAACAGTAGATCATAAGTTGATAATGATCAAAGGCAGAATTTTTTAAAAATTTTTACGATTTTTTACGAGAATGTTCTCAGCAAGAGATTTTAAATGAAATAAATACAAATCAAGCCATGACAATTTACAAAGTCATAATCGAATTTTTGTTCTTTGAAGAAATAACTACTTCCAATTTGTATCATTTAATCCCATGCAGGAAACAAATTCGTCACAATTGTTGTCCGCCCGAATCTCACGATTGCCTCTCTCCTACATACTACATTTTTTTTCTAGGCGGCACAATCTGTACGTGTGTAGGTCCACCGGTCGTGTGGGCGGACGTGGTACCTTATCCAATGCTACACGAATAGGTTTTACTCTCTCTCAGCCTAGCTATACTAGACATCTTGCCACTCCACTTCTCCATCATCAATGTGTTATTGAGATCACATGAACCCCGAATCCACTCCTGTTGCACGTAAACTCCCAGTCATAACTTAGTTTTACATACCTACCAGGTCGCCAAGTAGTGAGTATCGTGGCTTGTTCGGATTTTCACCCAGAACCGCTTCCGCACGTAACAATTATATTAGAAGCTTCTATTACGTAATACATCAGGTTAAGTCCTGTTTCGTCGACTGGAGCTTGATTTAATCTGAGTTAATCCTCTCATACTAATACGTAATTCCTCCGTGCTCTCGGTCTTGAATCTGTGTGTCAGAGGCCTACTTTTTAAAATCTGTATTATCGGAGTAATGGTGTGGAATGCCATACTATCATCTACAAGATAAGAAATATATAGAATATCTCTGATTAATCATGTGAAAAAGTGAAAGTAAATACAATAACAACAAAATAAGAAAACTCATAACATAAGAGGGATTTAAATCGTATGATGTACGAGTGTCTCAAAGTGTCCCCCTCGTCTCCATAGGGATTCCGTAATATATTGATCAAATTCAAACAATGCGAACTGCTCATATATATCAATCGCACTAATATTGGTCACTTTGTATCTTTTATGATTATATAGTCAAGTCTAACATGCATGATTATGCGACTTTCGACCTTACAGCGTGGCTCAGTCAGAGACTGAAATTATTAACCATTCATAGTTCCAGTCGCGATCACTATGATATGCGAAGGAAACCTTCTTTTTTATTCGGGCCATCATCTAAATATGGTTGACTACGTTGATCCATAGCGATTACAGAGTAGCAACAGAGAAATGATCACCGTAAGACTTATAGGTCCCCCTCGTATGTACTCCTATGCTGACAGCATGTGAGTGAGCATATGTAGAAGGGGTGGCACGAGTTGGGAGTAATCGCAGAAACTCTATATCATAACTGAAGACTGCTGCGATCATAAAAGTGTTTAGAATGTCAGCTACAGTCAATTGCCTCACCCACACTCGAGCCGTTAAAAGTATAATTTTAATAATTGTGTAGTGTGCTCTACTCAGGCATCCCATTCCATTACCGGTATTACTCGATCTTTATTTGTACAGGAAATCAAATACTAGGAACGATGATATCTATTAAAATTTGTATCAGAAACGTATAATCAGATTTTATTGGGAATATGTATATCTATATTAATGGGAGATGATATAGTTGCGAAATAGTCGCTCGTGCAACGCACTTATATCTCTCTGTTAAACTCTTTATATAAGATCTTTATATGAGTTTAATGATACAAATTATGATATTATATGCCACTTACTGGTTTTTATTCGTCGTTAATAGGCACGATTAACCGCTTAACGCTGTGGGACCTACAACGGTGCTTAATATATTTATTATGGTTACTTATGGCCTTATTTACTTTCTTACTACCAACAAGAATGCTCTTCTGTCGCAGATAACTCGCAATTCAACTTCTCATGTATTTGTCTATATGGCCTTTATTAAATAGTGTGATGGCGGATAGGGGTCGAGACTTAGGTGTTCCGGAATTGGGGCAGTGCTTTACTTTATTTGTGTTCCTGATCTGCAGTGCTCTCTGGTGTGTGTGCCTTGATGGTCTGGTTCTTTGACCTGGGAGTGTGCTACATCCCCCTGTGCTAGTTTAATTGTTGACATTTTTGCGGACGAACCGCACTTTCTTTCTCTTAACCTCTGTGATGTTCTGAACTACAGTCAGTGCTATTCTGGTTAAATCGGTGTGTTGCATATCTTACTCATGAAACGGCTCGCGATTACACATAACTGATCATTGATACTACTGGTTAGAGCGCGTTTTAAGAATAATCATATTACGCATGGTTTACCAGTGTTGTAGCTCAACCTCGAAATCAACAGCTTGTTATACTCTGACTATCTCCATAACCTTGTGATATTTTTGTAAATCACACGAGGTGTGGACAGCCCTTAGCCTCTAGGCGCACAATTGACTTTTTGGCCTTGTATACAACTCTTCAATTTGAGCTCACTTGAAATTGATCGAAGTTTTTAACTATGTTTAGATATTAATTGTCAGGTAAGCCAGTGTAATTTGTTTAAATAATTTGGACCTGTATGTTAATCTCGTGAATAAATGAGCAGGGGTCATGGAGCAGTTTGTCCCCCGCTATTTTGTGTTTTATTAAAAATTGTGTTGCACGATAAGTATTAGATTTAAAAAGATTGACGCCTTCTATTTCTCTGATAGGATAGAGTTAAATCATAAATATTTATTCTGGACAAGAGAATATTTATCAAAATTTGCTATATGAGCCACGTTATGGTGAAGTGGTGGAATTCAGAGGACAGTAGGCTACTGACAATTATGAGCTTTGTTTGGCAATAATCCTCCTTTCATATAATATATAAAATTCATACGACTACTCCTGATTATTTTCCCAAAGTCGTATATTCGCTTACGACACACGAATGATTTTTTCTTCCCCGAACACCTTATCTCCCACATACATAGACCTTTAGCGCTCGCAAAGAGACCTGAAGCTGTGGCATCAATACGTTATATCTCCTTCATCTCACTCACTGGCACTTTAGTAATATTAGTGATCTTGATCAAATTGAGAATCAAGAATAAAGTCCAAGTCAAGAATTCTTTTTTTGAGATAGTGGTGGAGAATACCAGAGATCGAGTTCTCGTTACCCATTGCTTTGTAGATCAACGAGAGTAAACGTCGAGGCCCACTTTGCGATATATTGTTTGACGATGAATTGTTGGAGAGCACGAAAGAATTCGTGTGTGATACATCGTGTAAACCTAGCTGTCGCATAGTTGACATAGTACACGTTACAACGCCGGCGGTTTATCCCCTTTTCCTGTACATACCTCAAAAACTTAATGTTAGTATGACATTTCGAACTAATCCTACTCAATTTTCTATTGTTACAGGAGAGCCGTATTATAGTAACAGACATGTAGCGACATTGTCTTTGATCACTATTGCCAAGTCTAATAGGGGTTTACCAAGATATTTAAGCGCGGCAATATCTGATCGTGCGTATCTTCCTTCATATTATTTTCTCACAATGGTAAGTTTCGGCTATTTGATTATCTCGTTATACTCATATACAACTGAAGCGGCTCTAGCGTCACTCTTCATCATTAGCCTCCTCAACAATTACTCTCATGTCAAACGACATAAGTGTATCCTGTGTCCTCTCGGAGCAGCATTCGATGAGGTTCTCTTGAAAGGGTCCTTACGAATCAATATCTTCCGGTCGGTGTAACTTACATTGTTAGTAGTATACTCATTGTACCAATCTATCCATCTTTGCAAATTAAGTTTAGTCAGCGGTTTATACTTACAAAGAACCGTGTAAATCGAGAGAGTTTTTTTGAGGCTTGTTTGAATATTATCTTAAAAATGATAATAATGCAGAAATCTACTCGTCTAATGCTTTATGAGTATCGTTTAGACCGCTTTGGCTGAGTAATTAATCGTTACCTCTCTATAATTTAAGCATAATTGAGACAATACAAAGCTAGAGAGGCCGTGAGGGCATCTTAGCTCCCGTGTTCAACACTGAGTTTATCTCTATCCCACACATATGAGTCTATCCTCAGTGTTTTTGGCATTTTAAAGGTTTCAATTGTGCAACGTTAGAGTTGTCTTCATCTTACTTCATCATTGTCTGACTAAATTTCTACTTTGACTAAGTCATGGTATATATTTGCATCTGCGCCTCGTCTCAAATTTCCCTATTATATTGGCGATCTCTGACGGTCACCGAAGAAGGTGTGTGAAGTTCATATGTCAGATCTCCAATTCTAGCATTTAGACTGTAGACTTGATTTGCAGGATTATTTCTGACATAATGAACATCTACAGCCCGATAATGCATAACAATAGATGTCCTCGCTGTGTATACGCGTTTGTCTCTCTCGCTCTGCTTGACACCTTAAGACTCTCTGAGATACGCAGAACGTCATGTCGTCTAGCCATGTATGAGTAGGTCATTTAATAAATGATATAAAATAGTCAGAAACTAATAACTAAGAAAGGATAAATTGCTCTGGAACCCGAAAACATCACTATGCCTGCTCGTTTGTATGTCCAGTGCACTGTACCTCTTTAGCCGCTGTTAGAACACAACACTTTCGCTCAATAAAGGAATGTGGCACTCTATTTGTCCCATGGTCGTATACCCACAATGCTACTTACTCATGTTGTGACGTTTGGATCATGTGTAAGGTCTATATGTTCACTAAAAGTCTCGGGTTACCTAATGTCGTTAGCCCTTTACCGGACTGTGGTTTTCAATCGTGGATTCAGTCTACGAGTATATACTTGATTCTCTCTTATAACCCCCCTCCCTCCCTCCTCCTAACATTTGGTGCAGATCAGGGGCGCATATAAATTATGATATATGGCCCGTGTACTCATCCAAAATATTCAAGATGTGTAACTTTCCCATGCTATGTAATATAATTCAACTCAGCACATTGAGAATAAGAAAAATGCTTTTTCAACATAGTGTTAGCTGCCAGTCTGATGACAAGTATAAACACTATGTACCAAGTTTCTCTGCGCTTCCCCGCTCACAACCCAGTCAGAACCCCTAGCTCCCGCGGCCATCTATTCAAGTTAAGATATAACGATTTATCTGTGGTATGAAGCCTTCCTGTTGCTCGTATCATGTAGTCACTAATGCAATTTGTATGTCTCTCATCTTAGTCGAATGTGTGCACGGGTTGTATAAGTGAGAATTAGAAGATTTTTTTATTCTAAGACATAATTGTGCGTGGTCAGTTAGTTTTGTGTCCCAAGACCTCTCGCAGCGAGTGTAAGTACAGAGTGCTTGAGATTTACAGAATTATGTGCGCTTTTAGTTTGTCCAAAAGAGCTTTCAAAAGCCACTAATTTGTTGAAAAGTGAATTGGTAACTGGTATGTGTTCTCGATCAAAGAAGAGAGTTCAAAAATGTTCAGTTAATACCACTTGTGTACTATCGATATGACCCATTCTCGCTCGAGCTCCCTCTCGACCTTAATACATCTAAATGTAGCCACCTACCCCTAGGATCATCGTAATATCATATATACAATATTCTGATATTTAAAAGCTTACCTCATATATTTTCACTTACACGAAATCGTATGTTATATTAGTTGTATCATAAATTAACTTTGAATACCTTGTTAGCAAATTATAATCATTGATGGACTTGCTATTATAATACTAGATTTTTTATATATTTATATAACCTATTCTTACTACAAAATTGTTTGGCCCCTATATCCCTCGGAGGTACCAGAATCAATTCTCGCCATCTCGTCGTTGAGAGTGCTCCAACCTATCTTGATTATGTTATATACTTCGAATAATTTGGTGCTCATAGGAGGAACCTTGTCCTGCTCAGTTACACATCATAGTCCATGTCATACTATGGGTTGTCTCTTTCAGACATGCGTTACGTTGGGAAGGTGAAGTAGAAATCGTTTTGTAAACATTAGGTCACGTTTGGGCAGTTTATCCCCCACCCACTCGCAAGGCTCCCAGGAGGTATGGCAAGAGAGCTCTTAGATTTAACAAAATTTGATGTGATTCCCATTTGTCCTAAAGTATGCATATTTCAATAACTCAACTTGAATTCATAGAAATTACCTCACTGTTGAGATAATACTAGAAAGAAAGTATTAAAAATATATGATTTTTCTATTGTAATCAGGAACGTCTCTCACGAATCTGGACCGCGGCAGAGCCAAATAGGCTCATAGGAGTCACCAATTAGGTCAGCTCATGAGTCGGAAGAGGACAATGGACTCTTTTATTTTAATAATTGCTAAAAAGGGAAGTATCTAAAGATTGAGAATATCTATGAACCATATACTTCTTCTCAACCAATAAATCATCAGAGTAGAGATCAATATAATATACATATAATCATAGCGGCCAATAGACAGTTTAGGTGCTGCTTGTTAACAGCTAACATGGATCTTTTCTCTCCGGGATAATTGTGCGAAGATACACTGGATCGCCCAACGTACGAGTTATCGACATTGTCCGGTATGCCAAGAAACCTAGTCTGTCTATATCCTTTCATCTCAATTCAAGACAGAATATTATGATATAATGCGACTGGAGTATTAGTTCATGAAAGTTACATTGTCATCGCTTGTGAGTCTCCATCACATTGTTACAGCTAACCATGAATCTTTGGCACACTTAATTAAAATCTATATTAGTTAGTGTCTTCGAGATTTCCTTTCACACGCCACGCTGTGTGCTCGCAAGTTTACTCTCTACGATGTGTTGGTTAATAGGAATCATATGCATACTGTTAACTTTTATATTTTAAAGGCTGAAATTTATTTTAGTATTTGTTAGACTCACGATTTTTATGAAGATTACATAATAGGTTTATTCCGATCGGATAAGGTAGCTTGGATGTCTCTTAAGATTTAAATTTGAATGCAATAATAGGACTTTAATATTGATGGTATGTACGCGAATTTTTAATGATGACGTAAATGTTAGTTGATATCTAATAAATTTCAGCTGAGAAATTTTATCATAGTCTTACAAAGAATCTTTACTTAAATTATTTACGCGGTTCATAAAGTGATAGATAACTTGAGACAATGAGGTTGATAAGTAATTCTGATCAAGGCTCCAGGTATGTGATCCAATGGAATACGTGGACAAGATAACGGAAACAGACGGATCACTGAATGTGAAACAGGGAACAAGCCCTAAATTCGAATGATAAATTCAACATAGATTAGCAAGTTGGAGCAAACAAGGACCTATACTGGCACTCTCTTAGGTATTGGAAAATTGATACCAAAGGAGATTGTCTTCCTTTGGCGTTTAATAGGTAAGACATCCCCTTGTCGCGACTTGTTGGACAAATCCCCGCCCGGTTGGATAGCCCATATAACATATACAGATAAACAGCGGAGAATAGTTCGTGGTGATAGAAAAATCTAGACATTCGTAGTGTTGCAGTTGGTTTATATCGATCGCCACATCAGAGTAAATATATTTATCCACTCAACTCTCTGCGAACGTAACCATTGCGGTGAAAGGTTAGTACGAAGTTTATCAATGAGATGTCAAGCAGCTTGATTCCGGGAGGGATATCTTCACCGGAAATATTGTGCCTATACCCTCAGCTAAGACCTTCAGCAGACACTTGTGGATGCGAGCAAAGGGAATATTTGTACGGTCCGCGCACGCATGCTGAATCTTTGAGACGGACCCTCGCCGTTTTGGCCGGATCGTTCAATCCCCAAATAATGACTGCAACACATAATTAGTTCGTCGTGACCTTTATAACATACGAACCGATCGGCATATCGGGGATTCGTTCGGGTGCACTATATGCCATACAAACTCAGCTAGCTATCTTCCCCCATCGCAGAATGTATAACCGTGCGGCAGTAGTTCCTAAGACCAGTGTGTGATAGAATAGAATCACTGTCAAGGCGGAACAGGATTTGTGAGCAGGCTGTATCGTATTAACGACCATTATCCAAACTTTCGCTAACAATTACTTATCGTCGGGTTTGAGACAAGCGTCACCACAGGCCTTTTAATCGGAGTCACATCTTGAAGCATATCATTAGACTACATACTATGCATTGCTTCATCACTGTAATGCATCTTAACTAAAAATTCATGCCAATGTCACTCAGAACGATATTTTATCTCCTTTACGACAGTTGTATAAGAAGTGTTGTTCACTTTAAAGTATGTCATGTAGAATTTACGATATAGCACTATATCCATAGACGGACCTGCGATTCAAATCGAATTCCCTCATAGACTGACATTGTACTCAATGCATAGTGTTTTTCTTAATTATGCGTCACCTGAATAACGGCTATTATTCGCTTACATATTGAAGAGTGTCGAATTGAGACGTTTTGACACTAGTTTTCAACCATGATTAGTGTCCGTGAAAATTTCTTGCACATATAGAAGGAAAGTGGACTTCGATACTCATTAGAGGCATTGTCAAGAATATAAATGTAATTCTTGGTGCAATGTATAGTGACTGCATAGGTTAGAATAGTGAAGATATGACTCCGAAAGTCCCGGGGTTTACAGCCATTAGCTGAATGCTTTTGATGTTTCTCCAGCTCTGCACATTGGACGGCGTTGAGCCGCGCAAAAGGTGCAGATAGTATGCGATGAAGAATACCTATCTGTGGCGCCATGGGTTCATAAGCATGGTTGCATGATAATGGCAGTTACTACGTAAGGGTGGGTTTAATAAAGAGCTGGATAACACTTTAACAAAGTGTGTCGGGCTACCATTGTTCATTCTACAGCAGAGCTGGACAACCGACCCGTATGAGCTGATGAGGGCATGACAAGACATGATTCGCAGTAACCACCACCCCCCCTCTTCAACACTGCTTAGCGAGGGAGTATGATGGGGAGTGAGTAAATAGCTCCATTCTCGAGTCCTAGTATAGATTTTTGGACGGTCTTCCAGATTAAGTATCTCGATAGAGACATGGTAAAAGCACTGACTTTCAGAATGATCGTATGATTTATAACACAAGACTTTGTGTGAGACGCCCCCCCACACGTGTGAGTCATAAGCCCCTCCCTTACCGGTCGGTTATTCCAAACTACTTGGTCAGATATTATGGTGTAATTTATCTTGTGGAAACGTTGACGTCTATTGCTCGTACTATGGCACTCATAGCATTTTCGTGTCTCACTACAAAGTCACATGTGGTAAGGGATGATAGTATATGAAGAGAGTTAATTAATAATTTACCATTATTTCTAAGTCAAAGGTCTCTCAATTTTTTCGAATAATAATCTCCTTGGTAGTTGTGCACATAAAGTAACAATCGCTATTACAGAGGTATGAGTAGGCACAACATGCCGATGCCGAGCTCTTCTAATGTTATAGATATATAACACCACTAGTACATGTCCAAAGTTTAGTCCTCCTCCAATAGTGTCTCGGAATAGCACCCAACGCCCGTAGGAATTTCGACACACAATTATAACAATCTCTCTAGAGTTCGGGATGGCGGCTTCCTTGGCATCTACATCCATCATAGAATAGTATTTTCCAGATGTTGACCGATCTTCTCTCAGACATGGTGCGGTGTTAAAGAATGATTTATAGCAGTCATAATTTTGATCTCGGACTTTTTGTTGCAGTTTTATCCCCACAGTCCCCAACAGGAGCTGTTTGGGGCGGTTCGAAGACGACCCGTAAGAATGTGCAATGTATGTGCTCCCCTTGCGATCTGCCTAAACAGGATTGCGTATCCTGCCTCAGGCTTGGATCAAACGCGCAATATCGGCTACCTAGTGGTTATCAACGGCTGTAGAGAGTTAGAACAAGGTCATATATGGTGTATCAACCAAACAGCGTAATTCGATCAAACCCTCTTTTGGTGACCCCCACCCTAAATAATGTAGTAAACCCCCTAACCCCAAAGGTGAGTCATTGTAACAATTATATGCTGATGTTTTGATCATTCAGAGGCATCCCAAGTTATCGTGTTAGTGACGTATTTGCCCGATTAGTATTATGCAACTATTGTGAAGGAGTAGATCTCTCTACAAACTGACCATTCGCAGAAGCAATAGCCGCTGTTTCAATCAAAAGTGTGTTTCTTCTATACACACCCTAAACTCGACTTACTGTCGCCGCGACCTCTGCGACAGTCGAGACATCACACCCGGACCGATCCAAAATGTAAGCAAGAATTTGCTCTCACCGCCATGTCCCACATGCTAAATGATCCAGCTACTGCTATTTGGGTCTGCTACGCACTGAATGCAGCGTTTGTAAATAGATAGATCTATTCTCTGAAAGCCAAAGTTATGTTTCACTTTGTTTAGTTGAGGGCAGAGATTTTTCTCATGCCACGAAGACCCCATGATGCATAGGAACCCAGGGAAAATTCGATTTAGTGTGAACCCTTGTCATCAACGAGTGCTGATCCATAACGCTAAAATATTTGTATAAGAGAAATTTGGTAGCTGCTAATCTCACGACACTAGACCAGTATAAAATCTAGTGGTTCAATCTGCCTCTAGACGAGCGTTCCGTGGACCCTCGACAGACCCACTCCTATTTGCAGGTCAGGTCACTGAGGTAGGTATTACATGTGTTGTGATGGCACTAAAAGCAAAACAGTAAAACTATATGTCCTTGGGCGACAAGAAGTCCAGCCTCCTGCAATGTAATCTAAAATACAAGCATGTCTGGTCACTTTGCATCATCAGTAGGTGTTACGATCAAGTTGTGGCTATTCAGTATCGCAACCAAGTTGTGTAGAACATAAACTCGCCAGTAGAATTGCCAAGCGTGGTATGTGGATGTCCTTCAATAGTTTGCTATTACACCAGCGCTATTAAACATAGCGCGCTCAAACTGACTAGACTGCTTGGGAGAAGAATTAGCTTAAATCAACGTCCGTCATGATCAACACTAAGTTTCGCTCCGGTGAGTGGGCTAAATGGATGTGGTTGCTCAAGGGGATTTGGAGTAGACTCGAAGCAACGCGTAGGATATTCATCTCGAGAACATTGAGCGAATTAGCATAGATAATGTGTAGATCGAAGAAAATTCGCCTAACAACAAGCTCACCCTCTCTCCATCCTTATTGATTTAGGAGTGATCTGCTTACGTCACAGTCGGATATAATCCACATATTTGTCGGTTGCTTTTCTGGGGGAGGTATTGGTATTCGTTGGGAATTTATTGTTTCGAGCAGATTTTTAAATTGTGTCTGAATGGCGCAACAAATCCTCGAGTGCAACTTACGAGTTCAATTTGCACCTGCTATAGTGTTGAGTGAAGAGACGTAAGTGATTATACTCACGATAGTTATGTACGAGAGGATCTGTCCCCAAAAATCAGATAAAGAAAAATAGGTGCAGATGCGACGAGTATTGCATTGCGATAAACACCTTAATTATGTAAACCAAGACTCTGATCTAGAGTCTTCGCACCAGAGGATCGCTAAGGTTTGTCTGTTTTTAACTCTAAATTTAGGAAGAGACCACTGTGTGTTTCTCTACAAGAGGGGCAAAGAGGTCAACTATGTTAACTGTTTCTTGCTTTTTGTTGATTTCTTTATGATTAACTCTAATTGTGGGGTATACGAGAATTTGCACTTGCGTAATCCGCAGACACTAATAGCATTAATCGAGAATGTTGATGCGTACAACTATGAACAATTACTTTTTAACCGACGAAGTGAGTGACACCACATATCCTAATATTCTAGTCATTCTCTACAAACTTAAAGATCTCGGCATGATACTAACAAGTCCATCCACCACTCCTCACATCACCGCTAGTAAAGATGAAATTATGGCTTGGGTGTGAATCCGACCTGTCTCAGTTGTAAAGGTTGTTTTACTCGGAAGTATATTCGTGTACAATGCCATTTTAAATAGGATGAAGAACTCTTAATGTGTTGTATCATTTGTATGTAATCAGAACTGCTCACAGACATAATACACTAGAACACTTGTGTACAACAGATTGAAACTACGAAGTAGGTATTGGGAGATAGTCGTAGGACTGAATAGGGTCTTTGTTACGAGTAGCATTTTGACGAGATCAATATGAATAGGATGTCGGACCTTGTACACTTGTACACTTGTACTGTCTACTCACCGAGAGTAGCAGTACGAGAGGATGAGGTATCACAAGTTCATTTATGTTCAAACAGTGACATCGATCTCCACTAGCGCCGGCGGCTATTTGCGTGTAACGTATTTTTCCTTACTTAAAGAATTCCCATCAGTGTCGTGAGGACCTTCTCCTGATCACTAATAATCAATAATACAGCAGTGAACAACGTCATTACGCCTCAACTGTGATTATAAGTATTGGGCTAGTTTCGAGAGTATGATTAACGTCGACTAACATTGTACCTAACATAACTGTGATCAAAAGATATGAATGGAGGTGACAAGTCCATTTATGAGCCTATCTTGTAGTCTGATACACCATGGGTGATAGTGTACGATAATTACCCTCTCCGTGTGCAGCAATGAATCCTACGAGATAGGTCGTTGTGCATTATCGCATCAGTTTGTGACACTGTGGCGAGATTACTGAGCGGCGCCTACTGGTTTCAGATGCGGCGTATCAAGATATAACTTCATTCGGCACCAGTGGACCTATACATGAGACACCAGTTGCGTGGTTTAAAGTACGATGAATAGCAAGAATAGATTTTTGTCGTAAGACCAATACTTTGGAATAGATTCTGTTACTTCTACAACTACAGTAGGAGCAACACATAAAAACTCACTAACCCCATATACAACTAAGCCTGCGATGTCGAAGGCAAAGAGCCAAGATACAATTAAGGTAAATTTCAGCGCGTCCATTAATAGACATATTAATGAATCGTTACAACACTCTAGAATATTCAAAATGGTACCTAATATGATTCGCTTCAAATCGTAATTATAATTCTTAAATAATAATAATAGATGGTTAGCTATGATTGCGTTATGAACATTTGAGACCCGCAATATTGCAAAGAGAGAACAGCGCTCTTGACAGTATACATGTATTCCACTCCAACATACTATGTACATCTACGTGCACATATAAAAAGTTGCTATGTACGAATCAAGTCGGACGACCATGAAAGAATAAGAATGAGTTTAAGGCGAAAACCGTGAAATCTTCATCTTCAGAAGCACTGAAGATCGATATCAGTATAAGGGTACACAAACACGTTTTGAGCAAAACAACTCATATGTTTTATACTTTGCTTTAGAGACACTATACGAATTTTAATACTAGGACAAAGCGTATTCGCCTATCGCCTTAAACTCATTCTATTTCTTCATGGTCGTCCGACTTGATCGTACCTGCACTTTTCATTGGTGACGTCAAGTGTTTGGAGTGGAATACATGTATAGTCAAGAGCGCTGTTTCTCCAATCTTGCCAATATTGCGGTCTTCAAATGTTCAATAAGCAATCATAGCTAACCATCTATTTATTAATTAATTTAAGAATTTATTAATTTTGAACGATCATTGGTTAATTTTGAGATACAGCAGTCATAAGGCTTTGCTATGTAAACAAGGTGTACACATCAGAACATTTTATCCATGGGACATCTGCAGGTACCGGCCATTTATAAGTGACAATTTCACCCACTATGTTTGCCTTGGTACGAGTTATAACCGATACTTCGTACGTAAAATCTGGATCTTCCTTGTCAATATCCTTAATCTGCCCAAAATGGAGATTGTTATCGTACTCGGTAAGACCCTAGATAGAACTTTCTATCGTTAAAATGATAGTTGTCCTCCGGACCCGGTTTAACGTAGCCTGAGCGTAGCCTGGTCACAGTAAGATTATTCTTTCTAGGTAAGACCCAATCGCCACTTTCACATTCCATGTCAGCAGCAGTGGTGCTTGAAGTGGTGTGATCTTCAGCGGGATTTTCAGTCTCCGTAGCAATTGAATCCATGGCATTAGTCTTTAAAATTCTATGTTCATTTCTGTCATGATACAGACCGCTCATACACTCCTGACAGTAACATGACGTTGTTGAAGACAAAACTACCCCTTTTTCTTTTTCAATAATTTGGTGCACTTTCAGCGTTCCTTTCAGTGGTGCAAGCCCTTTAACACCCTAAAGTTCATAACGCAGGATAATCTATGTCTTGACTAGAAACAAAATTATAGTACTTGGCACTTGTGTGTACTTTCTAGATACATTTGCACAAAAGTCACTGGCATCTTGCACACATATTTTCTCTTGTTTTATTGCCTGGTCCGCTAAGCGTTTGGCAGTGGCGCCTACTCCTTCCGTGTCCAGTTTCGAAGTAATTCCATACAGCCTCGACACCCATGATATTTTTATGATCAGACAGAATGAAGAAATCAGTTTTGTTATATACTGGGAGCTCGGGCTATCTGTCCAGTAATGCACTTTCAGTAAACCAGGTAAAACTTACCGAATTTCCGGTAGTAAATGTTTTATGAATGCGTAGACAGTGCCAACATTATGCCCTATATCATCTAATACAGAAACTACGTTTTCAAGGCGTAGAGTGTTTGATTTGTCTTTTTTTTTTTATAATACCAAACAGCTGGATGGAGTGTGACCGAATTGCTATTCCAGTCAGCGCTTTGATCTTCGTAGATGCGATCTATAGCTAGTGTGGATGATCACATGACCAATGGGGAGATTTTCCTTTAGAAAATTCAAGGCCTTTTATTGCAATGATATCCGGCGGAGATGCTCTTGAATTCAGACGTTTGTAGCTCAACTTTTTCCGTGAATTATTCCTTCGTCATTTCTTCTGTTATGATTTTGGTTTTCCATTGTTCAACCTTTTCATCACGTACTGTACTGATTATTTCAACAATGGTTTTCATCTGTCGCCCGAATTCATCGGGACTTGATGGTACGTTTACTCCTACATTTCTCATGGGGTCCGGGTTAGAATAGGTCCCCAGCATCCCCTTGCGTGTCGTAAGAGGCGACTGAATGGGGCGGTCATGAGTGGGACATAAAGTTAATGAATGACCTTTGACCAATGACCTTAGCTCAAGGTCATGACACGTTCTTGGCAACATATCTGTGAAAAGTTAATCCAATCCATGTGCAGTAAATGTTAAAACCACTATGTGCATTTTGACCAGTGATCTGACTCATTCTTGGGTTCCGGGCAACAATTTTGTGGAATATCATTCCAATCCATGCACTCAATGAAAAGTTATGGCCCAGACAACGTTGGTCAAACCATATGTGCATTTTGACCTTGACCAATGACGTTGGCGTCATTACACTTTCGGGGGTCCACAGCAACAATTCTGTGAAATACAATTCCAATCCATGCACTCAGTAAAGAGATTCGGACAATGTTAAAATCATATGTGAATTTGACAAATAACCTCGACAATTCATTCCAATCAATGCACTCAGTGAAAAGTATAACCCAAACAATTTTTGCACTATTATGTGCATTGCGACCTTGCCTTTTGACCAATATATGGTCCGGACAAACTATGTCGGACGGATAACGCCATAACATATTGCGCCCCGTCTAAAGATGGGCGTATATAAAGCAAAACAACTTTACAAGATATATAAATTGGCGAAGTAAATAATGTGTTAAACGTCATTATAGTCCCAAAAACATATATACAAAATCGAGTGTAGGGCAACACGGTCATCCGATAAAAGCGAAGGCAAGATCAGGTGCCATGGAGGAGTAAGCATCCTCTGCTGACTGATCACATCCGCCGTGATCGAGTTAGTATAGGTCCTCAGCATCCCCTTGCGTGTCGTAAGAGGGGACTGAATGGGGCGGTCATTCGGATGAGACCAGAAAAACCGAGGTACCGTGTCATAGCAGGTGTGGCACGATAAAGACTGTCATTTTCCTACTAGATTTGACTACGGGTAATCCCGTTTACTTTATTTCGACTAAGGGCTCACGGCGGGTGTGACCGGTCAGCAGAAGATGCTTACTCCTCCATGGCACCTGATCCTACCGTCGCTTTTGTCGGAGATCCGTGTTGCCCTCCGCTCGATTTTGTGTAAGTTTTTGGATTATGATGACGTTTGACACGATGTTAACTTCGCCTTTTTGTATGTAAATAATATTCTTGAAGTTGGTTAACATTTCAACTAGTCTCAGTGCAGGAATCATGGTTTTCCCCGCCAGATTTTGAGTGGTCTTTTAAAATTTAATGACAATGGCTCTGTTTTTGGAGGGCATATTTTCCCAAATGACCTATTAGTCATTAACGAAAGCATTTCCCCTGTTATCATTGCCAGTTCTGCGCTTCATAGATCAATCGTCTTGTCTCCATCCTCAAAGATTTCAACATCTGAAGATAAGTCATGGTTGCTATCTTCTCCATCCGAGTCATCTAAAGCTGATTCATCACAACCTTGGTCGTATTTAATACGCTTAAATAAGCTTCAAGTTTGGCTTTCTTTTGTGGAAGTGGCAAACAACTCGGTCCGTGTAATCTCGCTTCCATTGACGCGCTCTCTCTCTCTCTCTCTCTCGCTCTCTCTCTCTCTCTCTCTCTATATATATATATCAAGGTCACGTTCGGGGTTTCCCCCCGAGATATAGAAGCCATTTTAGTGCGTGGCAATCCCAAAACGATTTGTCAGATAATTCCTCCAAAAAAGCATTTTAAATATTTTTTTTCTCTAAAAGGGATTGTTGAAATTGATTTTCTCTTTGAAGTGTTGCAGTGCGTTTAGTTTTAATTTTTAAGAATCAGTTAGAGTTTAACTTTTCTGTATGACATGTGTGGATGTCTAGATAAAAACAAATATTTCGCTTTGAAGACGATAGTAAATTATTAATACGTTGTTATGCACGTCTTCCTACCTATTGTCAAACGATGGGAGGATATGTTTGATTTTGTAAAAACAAACAAATCGAAGCTGAAAAGACCATCTGTTATTAAATGACTGTTCAATAAAATTATTCATATATTTGACAAAACTTGAAAAGATAAACGAATAACTGAATTTAGAACATAAAAACTCCAAAAATCTACATCAAGGATGGGGAAAGGA
The DNA here is from genome assembly GCA_903981925.1 of Ostrea lurida. NCBI lineage: Eukaryota > Metazoa > Mollusca > Bivalvia > Ostreida > Ostreidae > Ostrea > Ostrea lurida. The sequence continues at coordinate 27,723 of CAJDSM010103754.1, forward strand.
CGGGGCAATGTTGAAGCTGTTTGCACAGATGAAAATGACAGAATGCATTATACATGTATAATACTACTCAAAATTTGATAAGGATCATAAATCCTCGTTGTTGTTGTTGAGAGAGATGAAGAATTGTAGAGTGCTGTAATCTTCACTTGTAATTCAAACAAATGACGTTTGAAATTTTGCCTTACATTAAGAAAACCCTGGTTGGATTGTAAACATTAAAATGAAATCAAAATTTTTTAACATTTTTAGGATTGAAAACGTGTCCATGTCGCTTTAAAAGTGCAAGATCTAGGTGATTTTGAATATTTTCTTTTTTCAAAAAGATTGTTCAATTATGTGTGGATTTAGTTGATTTTCATTAAACAGAAAAAATAACATGACTCGCATTGGAATTAAGGCTATACTACGGACAGCTAGGAGTTAACATGATGTAGTGATATACCTGGTAGAAATAATGTTATAATTTTTTTCGGTGATCAGGTATCACCGAATCTTTACGGTAAAACCATTACGGTAAAACTCATCAGTGCCATTGATAAAAGTTTTACCGTCTAAAATCTCGGTGATAAACCTGCATATCACCTGAAAAAATATAAGATTTATTTTTATTCCATTTAATCTTATATTACAACAACAAAATAATTCAATAGACTTATACTTGTTGTCATGTATTGATCTAAAAATCACCTTATTTCTCTTAAAAGATAATTTTACCTATGAGAATCGGCGCTAGGTAATCACGTGAAAATTAAAATTGTGAAAAAGAAATTTCACATTAAAGGGGCATGGGCTCTACACGTTTTGAACTAAAAATATTTCAAAATTGGTAGATTGCCAATTTTGATGTTTTAAAATTACTTATCAAGTTTATTTCTCAGTGGTCAGCAAGAATGGAAAGTCAGTGTTTGGGTTCAAAGTTATGTAAACAGGGCATCGAGTTAGTTTAGTCCGGTGTGTGTCCATTTTCAAGTTTCTGAACATGCTCAAACTTGCCGCTGGGGAAAGACCGGACTTCGCAGGAAAAGGAACGGCATTGGCCGCCAAAAAGAACGCAATGGAACGGAGACATTTTGCTATCGGCTGGACGTCCGTCGCTTTGCCCGTGAGGGGTAATGACTGCTGTTCAACCCTTCCTGTTCAAGTAGCTGGCTCCTAGTAGCCAACTTTTCTCTTTTTAATAGCCCATTACTAGAACTGGTTACTACATGTAGAATACTCTCGGCTCTTACCGCTCGGGATAAGACATATCTCAGGATTTGAGTGGAAATCTGTGTGTGAATGATGATATTATAATATAATATAACATATAAATAGATTATACTTATATATTATTAATTATTTAATTACTAGTATAATATATATATAGATATATAATTATATCATATGATATATATAGATATATGATGTGTGTTGTGTGTGGGTGGGTGTGTGGTGAATTTACGCACTACATCATACAACAAGACCATCAATTTGGAACTCAGAATCTGGTGTTTACTCAGGGTTCGATAACGGGGCTGAACTGTTTTATCAATACGGAATGCTTACAAGTTTGTCGGACGTTTTTAATTTCACTTGAGCCACATATTGTGCCAGTTCAGATTATGCAGTTTTAATTTTAAAACAATGAAAGATTTATATC